>CM038796.1:138819426-138894977 GCA_021764765.1 Vicia sativa
ATGCGAACGTGAGTTTGGATTCTCTCGCACGCAACGATTTAAATCTTTGATTTGTTTATAAAGATGTCAGAGCATCAAGCTTTATTATTTTCAACACAAGAAAGATGATTTAATGATTATGAAAAGGGAAAGTCAAATAATTCTCAATTGATATTGGCATGCAATGATTAGTATATATAGTTATCTATACTTTATATATGAATATGTTTGATATGTTTGTGTGTTTTAATTGCTATTTCTATGATTGGGAAAGTTTCTCCTTTGATTTTAAGAAACAGTGAGATTATGTGGGATTTAGGTTTTTGTTATTGTGCTCGCAAAGATCTGTGGATCTTTGCATACATATCCCCAGTGGGAATCGCATTTGTAGCTCGGATCTACAGTGGTTCTATGGTTTGTTTGGTCCGAGAGAGAAAGAAATTTGCTCGGCAAGGATGAGACCAGCCCTACGTATTCTCAAAAGGATGTTGAGAAAGTCGAGCAATCGTAGTTCCCACTATGCTAGTGGAAAGCAACGGATGTTAGTAAGAGAGACAATAAATCATCTTAATGAAAATGTATCTAATCTATTTCATCACATACATTTTTGAAAAGTTTGACTGATTAAAATCTTTCATCGTAAGTATTAGGTGTTTTGTCGAGTGTACAAGCTACCACTTACATGTTTAAGAAAGATGTTTGAAAAGATGATTGAATCTTTTAACTGTAAGTATTGGGTGTTTTGCTTGAGTGTACAAGGCACACTATCATCGTTAGATGTTTTGTTTGAAAATAGTTTTTGAAAAGAGTTTGAAAAGAGTTTGAAAATTTTTGATCGTATGTGATGTGATAGATGAGATACTTCTTCCATAGAGATGATAGATGTCTAAATCTCAAGGAGAAATTGATTGGATTAAAGGGATGCTTTTAAGAAGCCCATGGGTCCTTGTATTGTTAGCCCAAGAGGAGGCATTCCAGGGTCATCGAGGGTCCTCATGAAGCTCAAGAGGAAGCTATAGGTATGTGGCTTTGGTTGAGGGATTTCACCGAGAAACCATCCTTTGAATTAAGAGCAATTTCACCGGAAATTTTACTCTGGGATTTGAAAGTGATTTCACCGGAAACCATCCTTTCGTGGTTCTATTTAGCGGTGATTTGTATTGAAGCCCAATAGAGGTCATAAGAGATTTCTATTCTTTCATTGTATGATGCCCAAGAGAAGGCTAAACTCAATGAGGAGTTCTTTTGAACGAGCCCAAGAGGAGGCTAACTCAACAGGGAGTGTTGTCTTATATGAAGCCTAAGCGAGGCTAACTCTGGGGAGAGTTTTTTGTACAAAGCCCAAGAGAAGGCTAAACTCACTGGAGATAAAATATCTTGTATAAGCCCAAGCGGAGGCTAACATGCTGGGATGGATTGTCTTATATAGCCCAAGCGGAGGCTAAAATCTGTGGGAACCTATTGATTAGTCTAATTGTTATGTTATAATTAGACAGTATAAATAAAGTGTGTGTGTGTGTGATGTATTCACAGAGTTTATGAAGGAAATATAAACAATGCATGATGTTTATTTACGCAGCTTTATGAAATATAAACAAGTGTCTCGTGAAACGCTAAAACGAAAGCAACTTGATTATTTACAAGTTTGAATGTGTACAAGGAAATGTAAATATACACGAATTTTTTATGTATGTATAAAGATGGATGTACATAGGAGGGTTGGGACTTACACTATAAGGGTGGCCCATTGATTTGAAAGAAGTTTTACTGTGAGAAAGCTCCTTCAATACCAATGGTATTTCATGGTCTATACAGATGAAACAAACTAATGATCAAGTTTATCCGTGTTGAATATTTGTAAAAAGGTATCGTGTTATGTACATGAAAATTTTGTATGAAAAGTATTTGGTATGTACAAGAAAATATGTACACAAAAGACTATTTTGTTTGAGTATACATAAGTGAAAACAAACGATCAGAAGTTGTACTTGAGTAAAAGGAGTATCTCGTATGATGCATGAAACTTTGTAAAAAGTGTTTGACAAAGTTTGATATGTACAAAGAAATATTATGTACATAAAAGAATGTTATGGGACTTACACCATGATGGAGGCCCATTGGTCAAAAAGAAAATTTATCAAGAATCTTCCTTTAGAACCAATGGATTTATAGATACAAACGAATGAAAACAAACGAAAGAAATTTGTTTACGTTTGAATATTAACAATGATAATTTGAGTATGTACAAGTAAAACTAAATATGTACATAAAGGATTGGGACTTACACCATAAGGGAGGCCCATGATCGATCGAAATCGAGAGAAGACGAAATTTTTATCGCTTTAAATCGGATCGATCATGGTAAAAGATGCAAGTTTGATGAAATGTTTTGAAAATGATTTTGAAATGTTTTGAAATGTGAGGTTCATTTATGAAAAGTTTTGAAAAATCGAAGTCGAAACTTGAAAAATTCACCTTAAAAGGAGGTTTGAAAAGTGTTCTAACGTCTTTCGGCTCGATTAAAATTTAATCGATGAAAGTTTTTTCTGAAAATTTTGCACTATCAAAATAGATGTATTTATTGACAAGTGTCCAAAAATCACCTTAAAATAAGGAGTTTTGATTGGTCAAAAATTGTGAAAGTTTGATGAAAAACATGAAAAATTTGGAAAGTTTGTAAAAGAATGGTCTCTGGTGGGTGTCAACCCATGACCATGAGGTGGACGCGTGGCAAAGGAACTTAAAGGCAAGCAGCAAAACCACTAGACCAAACGCTTCTCGGGTTTAGTGGACTAGAACACGGTTAGAAAAGGATTGGAATTTTAAAATTTAAAATGAAGAATGATGAAGAACACGCTGCGATTCCGGGTTTCTTGTTTTGATTTTAGTTTACCCAATTCAATCCAAAATCTCTGCTTTCAACCAAATTAAGTGAATAAAATCAAATTGATCGGTTTTTTCAACGAACATGAATGTATGTTAATTCATTTATTTTAAACTCGTAATGATTTGTTTCAAGAACACCAAGAACCCTAAACCGAAAATCAAATTAAATGTCTGATGATTCTTGATTTTGAGGGTTAATGATCGCGCATAGTGTAAAAAGAATGGCCGAGTTTTTCAAAAGATGCAAGGAATCATGATATCACAGCTCATATGCTTACCGAAAAGTGAGAATCGAATTCATGCTAGAGGTTTCCAGTTGTTTCTTGATCATTCGAGTCGCATTCTATGTATGGAAGTGGATGATTAGTCATTTCAATCCTTCCCAATCAATCCAACCAAGTCCACCCGCATAGACTGAAAATGGAGCTCAATTTTGTTAGAATCGTTATGTATGGTTGTGATTGATCCGACCATGTCCATAGTTTATAATGATGTTTGAATGATTAGAACAACAATTGCTCAAGCAAACTTGAAACTCGATTCATAAGGCTTTGAAGTTTTGAAAATGAAATGGAATCGATTTTCACTTGATTTCAGTTGATTTTAAGTTTGTAACAAGTTTAATAATGATTAAACATGTTGGACACCAAAGATCATCATGGTTTTAGCTCAATTTCAAAATGCTATGTTTCTCAATTTGCACTATATTGCTTGATTTCAAGAAAGTAAAGAGAAAGCATCATTTTGCATTGTTTTGGTGTCTTTGAGCTTGAATTGGTACTCTATTTATAGGCCATTGTATTTGAAATGTTAGGCAAAATTGGGCATTGGTAATTCAAACTTGCTCTTAGAGGGCAAGGAAGTCTTTTGCATTAAATGCAAAAGGAAGCTCCTCTTTAACCATGGTTAATTTCAACTTGATCCTATCCTATAATAATTACATCCAACTGATTTTTATCGCTTCTATCTCTGGCAAGGTGGCAAAGGTTCTAGAAGAGGAAAATGCAAATGACCTATAATCTTGATGTTTTGACTTTGAAAATCAAGTGTCATGGAGCCTTATGTTTCAATTTCAAAAGTGTATCTAGACTCATGGATTTGAGAGTTCTTGACATTTTGGAAAGATTTTTCCACAAGCTACAACTTTCATGTTTTGAGTTTTTCAAATTCAAATTGGAACTAGGTGAAAATGGCTTGAAGTTTGAAAAATAAGAATTTCAACACTTAGAAAATTTCTAAGTATGAAAACTTTTGACTTTTTGTTGACTTTTCCAAATTCTTTGATTTTTATGATCATGATGGATCATGTGAAGTATTTTGATGATGGAAAAGTTTTGTTTTGAAAATTTGACCAAAAGTCAAAGTTTGACTTTTCTCAGGTGATGAAATTTCATCGACGCTTCCGAAATCGAATGATGAAGTCTCGTGAACTGTGATGTTTTGAATCCGTAAATTAGGTCAAGATGTTGTATCTAAGATATAATGACCAATCTCTATCCAAAAAGTCATATCTTGCTCAAAAATTAGAGAATGCCTATGCCTCGACAAAACCTAATTGGTCGATCCTTGATCGATCTGAGGAAAATGGATATCCGAGGATTGAAGGTCGATGATTTGATCAAGATAGATCAAATGGAGTGAGAAAATCTCAAACCCTAATTGGTTAGCTCTTGAATCGATGAAAATTGATGAAACCCTAATTTTGACCCGTGAATGCTACACCGATTAATGTTGTCTCGAATCATAGTCAGGCAATGATGCAAATGTAAGGTGGTATATTAGGTCAAATTTGGGGTATGACAGATTCCCTATTTAAGTTTCTTTTAACTTGAGAGATGAATGAATATCTTCGCTTTGATAGGTGTAAAGAGACTTAAATATTTAATACGCAAAATTTGGACCTAAGATACCAAAATGCATGATGCAAATGATCGCAAAAAGTTTTACCCTAAAGGATATCAAAGAAATGACATATGTGGAAATTTGTGAATACTTCCCCGGAAAGAATGATTCACGTAATATGTGAACATTTGTTTCGCTTTGGGAAACAAAGAGATTACCGTCACTTTGTGACAATGTTTAAGGTAAAGGAAATGATATTACCAATTATCCTGGATAGTTTATGGTAATGAATTCAAGATGTTACCAATTATCAAATAAGTGATAACTATAACAAGGTAAATTAAGGAATGAGGTTGCCGTGGTACCTTTGTGAATAATACATGTTGTTCTATCCAGAATGAACCGAAAGAAAGAAGTTAATCAAGACATTGTTCCTAATGAGGGATAATCTCACCGGGAATGTGATAGAAAGAAGAAAATGTATTTCTCCTTGGGACTTTGCCGGGAAAAAGGAAGACGATCCTTTCTGCTTGGGAATACTCTGGCTAGAAAAAAGAAAATGTATTTTCTGCTTTGAGATATTCTATCGGGGATGTACTTGTACTGTATGGTAAGTATGATTTATACCAAAGGATTTGGAAGCAAACATTTTGAGAGATGCAAAAATGCAATGAATGATGCTATTATGTATGAATGTCATGAATGTTATATGCATGCTAACAATACTTTGACAAAGACACTAAAGAGATATTTGGGAAAAGGACCGCATACAAATAATAAATACTTGTGTTGAAACAAATGGTGCAGTATGTTCACTAATGAAGAATTTGAGTTGCATGTTTTAAACTTTCCGAGAAAGGTTTCATTGGCAACTTGGTGGGGATTCTTTTGGATAAGAATACTGGCCCTTGATGATTTCATTGAGGAGAAGACTCAGAGTAATTGTCTTTATCCTTCTGAGATCAAAGCACTCATGGAGAAATCATAGTTATTTCCAAGGCATAGTTCAAAGGAAAATTTTGCTTTTTATTTCAAAAAAATTTTGAAGTAGAAATTCATTTAAAACATTTTAGTTTCAAAAAGTGATTTTCACAATAAAAAGCGTTATTTTGCAAAACAGAATAAAGTAGGAATTGCAAACAAAAAGCACAAGGCTCAAATTTATTGATAGAATGGTAATCAGCCAAATGCGTGATTCCATGAACTATTTACAAAAGTTGGAAATGATAATTTATTGGGAAAAGGCTACATTGAAAGCAAATAACCACTACTATCCCTAACAACTTTGAATTCCAACTGTGCTTGTTGCTTCAGAAGAGTTGATTGAAGATCCGTTGATGGAAAATTCTTCATATGGACAAAATACAAACCGACCGCAGCTATTTTGTCATTTTTTGTATCCTTGTTTTTGCCTAGATTGCCTTTTCGTGTTTTCAATCTATCGTGATAATTTCTGCTTATTGTCTCTAATTTTGCCTCGATCGCTTTTGTTTCTTTAACCACCGAGACGCTTCTTTGCCTAAGTCGCCTTTTCGGTTTTCACTTACCGAGCTGTTCTTTTGTTTTTTAGACAAAGTATTTCTGACCGCATCAAAGATTCACAGATGCGGAGTTCATCACCGCCCATGGTTGTGAGAGTCATAGCACCGCCAGAGAAGCCTCTTGACGATGTACGGGCCTTCGTAGTTAGGAGTCCACCGCCTTCTCAATTCATTGAGGTCGACCTTCCGAAAGCTTTCATTCTTCTTTGATAGAGTTGTCCATGACAGAGCGGTCGCTTTCTTCAATTAAGTTCACCTGGTCATATCTACTGACACCATCTGCCCCATATAACTTAGTTTCCATGAGAACCTCATTGATGGGATCTCAACTTCTACGGGAGCACCGCTTCCATGCCGTATACTAGAGAAAAGGAGTTGCCCTTGAAGTGCGATCAAGTACGATACCCATGCAGAGCAAATGGAAGATTGCGCTAACTGTAAGTGATGACCATTTTCGGACGATCTTTTGATGTTCTTGTTGGCGCTTCAACGCGCTGCTCATCTTGGCCGGTAAGGAGATGAGTTATGATGCTCGATCTTGAATTCCTCACACGTTCTTTCATCATTTTGTTGTTCAAGTTAGATCCATTGTCCGTAATGATCTTGCTCGAACTCCATATCGCAAATGAGGTTGTTCTCGATGAACCTCACAACCACTTGTCTCGTGACGCTGGCGGAAGATCGCCTTCACCCATTTGGTGAAGTAATCAATAGCCACTAGAATGAAGCGATGTCCGCTGGACGCTTGGTTCAATCATTCCAATCATGTCAATGCCCCACATGGAGAAAGCCACCAATGAGAGAGAGAACGCTGAGTAGAGTCGAGGCACATGGATCTTATCCGCGAGATCTCGCACTTGTGACATCTTTGACGGTTTAAGCAATCGATTCCATCGTTATCCAATAGTATCCGCTCTCAAGATTTTTCTCGACATTGCATGCCCATTTGAATGGGTTCCAAAGGACCTTCATGCACTTCATGGATGATCGTGTTCCGCTTCTTGTCTGTCGACGGATCCGAGCGTAACCATGTCAAGTTCTTTGTAAAACATACCCGCTCAAGAAGAAATTCCTAGAAAGCCTCCTCAAAGTTTCTTATCTTGTACGAGACACCAAGTGGGTACTCCTTTGTTTTTAGTGCCTAGAAACTTATATGGATCTCTCTTCTTCAACTTCTTTTCAGCTAATTTGTTGTGATTTCAAAGTTGGGAGAGAACGAGAGTTATTTTCAATGGATTTGTCCATCCGCTTAACTGCATGTTTTGATTTTATTTTTGATTAAAAAAATTTTTGGTGAAAGTGTATGCAGATTAATTTTGTTTTTTTTTGAAGAGAGATTTTTTTTATTGTGTTTTTAGGATTATCATTTCCGTAAAAGGGCAAAATGAAAATAAACACAAATGTGGAATCAAAACAACGCATTTATTTATGATTCACAATATGAACAGGGCCCTAAAATACAAACTCATTTGTCTTGGGCAAGACAAAGAGAAATTTACTTAAAAGCTAAACCCTTAAAACATCTCTTCGCTTTCAGCGTAAGTAGAGTTCAAAACAAAAAGCAAAGATAAACTACTTAGAGCTATGAACATTAGTCCTAACTTCAACAGTTTCAAGAGTGACGAACTCCTGAAGTCGAGGTACTCGCATTTTCCGCTTGGTTTAACCCTTGAGTAGACTTTTGGTCGTCGAGTGTGCCTTTGAAGATTCCGATGATAGCTCTTGCCTGTGTCATAAAGCGATCTTCTTGATTAATGATCGAAGTATGAGATATAGCATTTGTACCTATGTTGATCTCGTTGAATACCGATGTTCCTTCCAGCCTCCGAGTGAAGACTCGCTGTTCGCAACAATACTTAGATCGTATCCAATCATACTGATCTTCGATCATGTTGATGTAGTGATAACCGTGATCCCGCTTGGTGAATTTCCAGGCGGCCAAGGCAGATCTCGTGGGATCTCGATTTGTTGATTAGGTTGAGAAGACGAGTATTCCTTCTCGATTGACTAGGTATTCAAAGTCATCACCCCATCCCGTAGGTTGATATCTTCGATCCGGACGAGCTCTCCAAGCAGTATTTTACCATGTAGTCAAATTTGCCACTTGGTTCTCCCAAGGTATCCCAAACTCAAAGTAGGACCGTGGATTTTCATGTTGTCGCAAGGACATGTGTCTTTGAATTGACTGGCCAAGTGCATATGATTCTCCCGAGACATATTTTGTATATTCATAAGTGCCCACCTCTTAGATTCGATAGATTGTCTTCCTCCTCTCTATGGTTACAACATTGACTTTTGTGAACAGGTTTAGAAACCCACTATGAAATACTTCCTTGATCGGGAAAGTGCTTTCCTTTTCCGCTTTGAGAATACGGGTGTGAACCCAAGTCCGCTTTCGTCATCTTGACAGTTTAATAACTTGTCCCCATCCTCGAGTATTGCCATCTTCACCATTTGTGCTTTTTATAATGAAGAGATAGATGATCCGCTTTTAGTAGATTCATCTTCTAACGGATTTTCCGAGACGCAAGGCCTATTGCAAAGATGAAGGAGAAATCGATAGATGACTTACAAGTAAAGCATGTTCACCACCGATGGTCACCAACTTTCCATTTGATCGTGAATTTTAATTTTGATGGAGAGTGGTTACTGTCGCTTCATGGATCCAAGGTCTTCCTAGTAAACAATCAGATGACTTGGAAGGTAATTTGAAAGTGTGAGGGCCAATTGTCATCGGAGATCAACTTCCCAATAACCGACTTCTCGATCCGTCGGGCTCTTACTACTATATCGTTGAACTTCATTATGCCTTTGTAAGCTAAACGAGCAGCGCTGCTTTTGGCATTACATTTAAAGACGAGCCTGTGATCCACCAATACATTGACAGAATCGATCGAAATCATTGAGATGTAAGGCCAAGTTGTGATCTTTCCTTCTTCCAAGTTCTTCGCTACTAAAACTCGATTGTCATGGAAGTTATGTTGAAACGATCCTCCAAATTGGTCTCCAGTCACATCGTGATCCACATAAGCCCTGGTCTAATACTCCTCAAATTTCGTGAGCTTCAGAGTTAAGGAGTAAAGACAAGATTGAAATCTTGAAGGAGTCTCATCGCTGATCTACGACTGACATCTTTTCTTGATTAGTTTTAGTATTTCTTCAAAGTCTCGAGTGATGTTGGTTCCATCAGAGAACCAATATTTGTGTTGGGTTAGCAATGGAATCGCTGCAGGATTCTACAGATATGTTAACTGGTTCGCTTTAACAACAGGAATTGTAGGCGGTTTTGTGGTATCGAGTATGAACTCATCCACTTCTCATCGTCCGATTTGCCATATTGATATTAGCCGGAAGTGTAGGCAGGGTTTCTCCTTCCCATTCTATCAGGTTGCATTGTATTGGTAAGGAATTGCCTTTGTAGAACCGATGGAACAGACCAGTGGGCAAATTACCAAAGGAGATGTTGGAATGTCGGAACCATTGATGCGATCTCCACATGCTCTGTATGTTGAAACAAGGATCAACGCTACTTCGGGATTTTCCGAGTTGATATCTCGAGACTAAAAGCTCATGCGGAAAATGCCTCACGGTATTTACGCCATGGTCATCTCGGTTTCAGAATTTGTAAATCACCAGGTTCAACAAATGCCGGATATCCGCTTCATGGTGGAACATCCTGAATATCCTGGAGCAAATGTTGTGTCAATAATCGTGTTTAGTGAAAACGCCATTGCACCAGACATGCTGTGAAGATGCACCACGCTTCCTCCGATTAAATTTACGCAGGACAAGATAGCTCTGTATTTCTCAAGATCAAACTTATCGAATGTCCACGGATCGGAAGCGATTAGCTTGCACGCTTGGGTTCAGATTCTTGAAGGAAAGAAGATTAGACCTACTAACTTCTGTACTTCCTTTAATGCTATGCAATGTTCGAGGTCATGGCCCTGTGCCCTTGGTGAAAGGGCAAGATACGTCGGTTTTGTACCACCACGGCAACTTCTCGTGAACCGGAGGTGTGACTTTTGTCCGATTGCTCTTTCTATTAGCGCCGGTAAAGTTCACAGACGCGGAATTGGGTCGAATCGAGTGACCCGAGGCGACGGTTTTGGTTATGAAACCGCCGAGCCTCGCTGACGGCTATTGAGTTTGTTGATTTTGTTGAAATTATGGAGCAACCTCGGTTTGAGTTATGTTGATGTGAGGGTGCTATGGCGCCACCGCCGTTGTTGGATGACATTCTTACGTGGTTTCTGGATACCATTTCCTACGCCATGCTCTTTTCCTTGGAAAACGGGTTCCATTTTTCTTGGTATTACTAGAAGATCCTACTTCCTTGGTTAGACGTCCCGTCAACTCCTCTTCTAATCGCATTCCCATGCTTACCATTTGTTGAAATCTCCGGAGCACTAGCGATCATTCGCTCATAGTAGAATGAGTTTAGAGTATTCAAGAACACCTTAGTCATCTCCTTTCTTCCAATGGTGGGTTAATTTGGGCAGCAATTTCCTCCATCATTGCGATATTCCTTAAATGTCTCTTCCTTTGAGACATGGAGCAAGTTGATCCCTATCAGAGCCATATCCAAGTTGAACTTATATTGTTGTACGAAGGCTTTACCTAAGTCGTTGAATGTTTGATATTCGGTATGTCTAAACCCATGTACCACTTCAAAGGCGGCACCGTGAGACTGTCCCGGAAGTAATGAATTAAAATGATGATCCTCATGTAGAGACATTTTCCTAGCATACATTGTGAGATGACTCGAGGACAAGAGTTCCTTTGTACTTTTCAAAGTCGTGACTTTGAATTTCGCAGTATTTTTACACGAGGAACTAAGCAGATCCCTGGCGCTTTTCCCAAAATTCTTTCCTTGAATCGCTTTTTATCTCGTCGCATTTTGAGGAGTTGTTTCGAGATTCTCCATTGAACCACGAGCCGCTCATGTTACTCGGAGTGATGAACTTCTTCTTCGCGTGGTAGTGTGCACTACGGAAGTCGAGTTCAACATGATCGGTTGAGAAACCGACATTGTTACTTGTGGAAAAGTTATCCATCACCGTGAAGTGTAGTTTTGCCGCAGTAGGTATGTCAAGCGAGATTGTTTGAGAAGTCGGTTGGCGAACTCGATGCCAAGTTGAAAGGCATTCCTATGGATAGCCTTCTAGCACAAAGGTGAACTACCGTCATGGCATACCAAATCGGAGTAGTAGTATCCTCCAAGTTGTTGTTTGTTTTGACCGCCGATGTCGCTGTTGACTTTGCTACTGGCAAGTGAGTGACCAAAGATGTGAGTCTTTCCACTTCTTCTTGTAGCGTTGTTACCGTATTACGTTCAAGATTCTCTTGTTCAAAATTTCCATTACTTTTCTTCTTTTGATCTAGTATCGTGACGCTCGAGTCATCGCGACGCAATGAGAAACTCTAAGACGCCGACATGACAACTGCTCCTATTCGAAAAATGATTCCAACTGGAAAATGAGAATCTAGACAATAGACCTAAATGCAAGATATGATGCATGAATATGATTGTAAAGAAGAGGAATTTCCAAAGAATTTATGCTAAAAGAGATATTTCTGGCAAATATTTGATGGAAAACACAAATTTCATTGATTATTGAAAGAAGATTACAACAATTGTTTTTTTTGAGCATTGCTCACAAATGATAAAATAAATGATAAAATTACAAACTAAATTGAACTAATTAAACGCTCTCACTCGATGAAGATCCAAAGGCTTGATGCGCTTTCCTCTCTTCGGATTTCCATCCAGCTTTTAGTTCGCTTTCTGCTTTTAGCTCACGACGACTCTTTCCATTCGCTGGGAGTAAGATTGTTATTCATCAAATCTTAGGCTTCCTTTCTTTCTTGATGAATTTCGATTGGCCATGCTCTCCGCGAATCTCTCATCTTTTCCATGAGCCATTCATCCCGAAATAAAGCTGCTTTTCATGATCTTTGACTTGCTTCGAGCTTCTCATTCTCGAGGTTAGCCTTAAGGAATTTGTTTTCCAAAGCTTCCTTCTCAAACCTTATCTTGGTCAAGGCTTCTTGGATTCTTCCAGCTTGACGGAAAATTTGTTGATTGGAGGCGATTGAGAACATGGGATCTTCATAAGCGTAAGGCATTCGGAATTCCTTTGCTCTTTCTTTACCCAAGAAGTGTAGGTTTCATGGCTACACAATTTTGCCTTACCTTTTCCTTTCTTTCGGATGTGATGCCAAGCTTTAATCATCCTAGCCTTCAATACTTGGGAATCCTCCCTTCATGGTAGAAGTAGCTTTCACCAGAATCCAAGAGGTTTACTGTGAGTTTGCGATCCGAGTTGACGCCTCGCTAGGAATGGGTTATAGTTGATTCCTCCTTCGTACCAATGAGAGGTACGCTGGCAAATTCTCCACACCTCAATGATTTCCATCTCATTGTTTGCCAAAGTATACCAATGGATATCGCGCTTGTAAGAGACATGAGTCTTCCTGACCAATGCCACTGCCTTGTTTTCGCGAAGATATGAGATTTAGGCAAGTGAGGTAATCCATTTGAAAACAGAGGTATAAACACACGATAGTTCCATCCCTTGACGATTCCTATGATGAAGAGACGACGATCACCAAGTTGTGTGGAACGGATCGTAAAGATCCTTATGGCATTGATATCAACGAAATTTGGGACGCTTGGGAAACAACACCAATCCATAGAGGAGTAAAGCTAAAATAGCTTCAAAGGCTACCATACTACCACTTCCGAGAATTTGAGAGCCTTCTCCATTAGGAACTTTGAGGTTAGTCCTAAGAGTTTTCCTCCGTAGTTAGGTTTTGTCTATCTCGATTTCTTTTAAATGAGTCATTGTTGCAATGACTTGTGACTTAGGAATGGCTTCCAAACCATTGAAAGGCACTTTGTCCGACATCGAGATTCCTAGGATACGCATACTTCCAAAGTAGGCATCAACCGATAATCGTGGAAAGTGAAATATGATCGATCGTAGAACTCGAACGAAAGTTTTGAGAAGTCCTTCATCAACGTTAGCCTCGTAAGAGTTAGAAGAGTTCCATAGTTTCTCAAACCGAGGGATCTTCTACCAAGGATGCTAACTCTTTAACTTTCCTACGTGAATTCTAAAACCGATCTTTGGTGAATCTTCCTCGACGCCATCACTCTAACCTAAAATATTTTACAAAGAAAAAATCTCTAAATTCTTTTGAAATGGGAAGAGAAATGAAATTTTTTTTGTTTTGAATGAATGAATGAATGCATGAATGCGCAAACATGGTTAGTAGTTATACACGATCAAGCGCTCAAGTCACGAGCATGAAGCCAACGATAAGAATCAACGTGGTTAAGTTCTATGGGCTTATTCATCTGTGGAACGGGTTCTATCGATAATACAGCTCAACACCTCTTCAAAACATTATTGGATTTGTTGAATACTGATGGTCCAATAATATTTTCAAGAGAACCTCTCCCGATCGTAGTATCGCATGACAATTACTCTAGGCTTACACCCGATAATCTCTCGCACTACATCCTAATGGCCGTGATGGTTTATGTGTTCTACACCCACTCACCTTCTTAAGTTCCTTAAAGCACAAGATTCGCAATTACTTGCTAAACACAATACCCCAAGACAACCTCCATCACAAGGAAATATTAACTTCAAAGCATTGAATCTTCACGATTAATATTCCACCTAGATCTTAAAAATGTTTCTTAAACCGGTTAGATTTCTTTCCATCAAGTGAAATCGCAAAACACACAATAAAGAAAACAAATATATGCAAAATATGAAAAGCTTATCCCTTTCTTTCTTTGAAAACAAAAGCTTGTGCTCTCGCGTAGTAACGCGCTTTTTTTGAAAAAATCAAAAGCTCTCCCCCAAAGAGTCGCCATTTTCCCTGCTCAAAGGTGACGCAGAGGATGCGAACGTGAGTCGGATTCTCGCACGCAACGATTTAAATCTTTTGATTTGTTTATAAAGATGCCATGCGAGCATCAAGCTTTATTATTTTCAACACAAGAAAGATGATTTAATGATTATGAAAAAGGGAAAGTCAAATACCCTCAATTGATATTGGTATGCGTGAACGACTAGCGCAAACTAGACGAACGCATCGGGGAGATTCTCGGTGGGGATTGTTATATAAAGGAATAGATGGAGCACCCTAAATATATATAGTTATCTATAGCTTTTATATATGAATATGTTTTGATATGTGTGTTTTTAATTGCTATTTCTATGATCGGGAAAGTTTCTCCTTGGATTTTAAGAAACAGTAGATTATGGGATTCTAGGTTTTGTTATTATTGTGCTCGCAAAGATCCGTGGATCTTCCGCATACATATCCCCTAGTGGGAATCATAGCATTTGTAGCTCGGATCTATGTGGTTCTATGGTTTGTTTGGTCCGAGAGAGAAAGAAATTTGCTGCAAGGATGAGACTCAGGCCTACGTATTCTCAAAAGGATGTTGAGAAAGTCGAGCAATCGTAGTCCCACTTATGCTAGTGGAAAGCAACGGATGTTAGTAAGAGATGACAAATGTCATCTTAATGAAAATGTATCTAATCTATTTCATCACATACATTTTGAAAAGTTTGACTGATTGAAATCTTTCATCGGTATTAGGTGTTTTGCTTGAGTGTACAAGCGCTACCACTTACATGTTTAAGAAAGATGTTTGAAAAGATGATGAATCTTTAAATCAAGTATTGGGTGTTTTGTTTGAGTGTACAAGCTACTACTTTCATTAAGAGATGTTTTTGTTTGAAAATAGTTTTGAAAAGAGTTTGAAAAGAGTTTGAAAAGTTTTTGACCGTGATGTGATGATAGATGAGATACTTCTTCCAGAGATGATAGATGTCTAAATCTCAAGGAGAAATTGATTGGATTAAGGGATGCTTTTAAGAAGCCCGTGGGTCCTTGTATTGTTAGCCCAAGAGGAGGCATTCCGAGGTCATCGAGGGTCATCGAGGGTCCTTGTATGAAGCTCAAGAGGAAGCTATGGTATGGTCGGCTTTGGTTAAAAGGGATTTCACCGAAACCATCCTTTTGGAATAAGAGCAATTTCACCGGGAAATTTTACTCGATTTGAAAGTGATTTCACCGAAACCATCCTTTCTGGTTCTATCTTAGCGGTGATTCTTTGTATTGAAGCCCAATAGGAGGCTGTTAAGAGATTTCTATCTCTTTCATTGTATGATGCCCAAGAGAAGGCTAAACTCAATGAGGAGTTCTTTTGAACGAAGCCCAAGAGGAGGCCAACTCAACAGGGAGGTTTGTCTTATATGAAGCCTAAGCGGAGGCTAACTCGGGGGAGAGTTTCTTTGTACAAAGCCCAAGAGAAGGCTAAACCTGTTGAGATAAAATATCTTGTATGAAGCCCAAGCGGAGGTAACCCATGTGGGATGGATTGTCTTGTATAAAGCCCAAGGAGGCTAAACTGGGAACCTATTGATTAGTCTAATTGTTATGTTATAATTGTATGTTTGTATAACAAAGTGTGTGTGTGATATGTATTCACAGGAGTTTATGAAGGAAATATAAACAATGCATGATGTTTATTTACAACAGTTTATGAAATATAAACAAGTGTCCGGAAACGAACGCTTAAAACGAGCGTGAACTTGATTATTTACAAGTTTGAATGTGTACAAGGAAATAAATATGTACACGAACGAGTTTTTATGTACGATAAAGATGGATGTACATAGAGGATGGGACTTACATTATAGGGTGGCCCATTGATTTGAAAGAAGTTTTACTCAGGAGAAAGCTCCTTTCAATACCAATGGTATTCATTGGTCTATACATGAAACGGAAACGAATGATCAAGTTTATCCGTGTTGGAATATTTGTAAAAGGTATCGTGTTATGTATGTATGAAAATTTTGTATGAAAAGTATTTGGTATGTACAAAGAAAATATGTACACAAAAGACTATTTTGTTTGAGTATACACAAGTGATGTGAAAACAAACGAAGTTTGTCCGACTTGAGTAAAAAGGAGTCTCAGATATGTATGTATGAAACTTTGTAAAAAAGTGTTTGACAAAAGTTTGATATGTACAGAGAAATATTATGTACATAAAAGAATGTTATGGGACTTACACCATGATGGAGGCCCATTGGTCAAAAAGAAAATTTACTCAGAAGAATTCTTCCTTTAGAACCAATGGATTCGCAGATAGACAACGAATGAAAACAAACGAAAGAAATTTGTTTACGTTTGAATATTAACAATGATAATTTGAGTATGTACAAGTAAAACTAAATATGTACATAAAGGATTGGGACTTACACCATAAGGGAGGCCCATGATCGATCGAGAAATTCGAGAGAAGACGAAATTAGTTTTATCGTTTTAAATCGGATCGATCATGGTAAAAGATGCAAGTTTGATGAAATGTTTTGAAAAATGATTTTGAAATGTTTTGAAATGTGAGGTTCATTTATGAAAAGTTTTGAAAAAAATCGGAAGTCGAAAACTTGAAAAATTCACCTTAAAAGGAGGTTTGAAAAGTGTTCAGAACGTCGTTTTCGGTTCGATTAAAATTTAATCAGATGAAAGTTTTTTCTGAAAATTTTTGCACTATCACAAAATAGATGTATTTATTGACAAGTGTCAAAAAATCACCTTAAAATAAGGAGTTTTGATTGGTCAAAAAAATTGTGAAAGTTTAATGAAAAACATGAAAAATTTGAAAGTTTGTAAAAGAATGGTCTCATGGGTGTCGAACCCATGACCATGGTGGGACGCGTGGCAAAGGAACTTAAAGGCAAGCACAACCACTAGACCAAACGCTTCGCGGTTTAGTGGACTAGAACACGTGTTAGAAAAGGATTGGAATTTTTAAAATTTGAAAATGAAGAATGATGAAGAACACGCATCCCGGTTTTTGTTTTGATCTTTAGTTTACCCAATTAATCCAAAAATTCGCTCTCAACCAAATTAAGTGAAGTAAAAATCAAATTTGATCGGTTTTTTTCAACGAACATGAATATGTATGTTAATTGCATTTATTTTAAACCCTAACGTTTTGGTTTCAAGAACACCAAGAACCCTAATCTAAAACTCAAATTAAATGATGTAAGGTTTGATGATTTTGGATTTTTCGAGGGTTAATGATCGTTATTAGTGTAAAAGAATGGCCAAGAGTTTTTCAAAAAGATGCAAGGAATCATGATATCACAGCTCATATGCTTACCTGGAAAAGTGAGAATCGAATTGATGCTTTGAGTGTTTCCGCAGCTTGTTTCTGATCATTCGAGCCTCACCCGCATGTATGGAAGTCGGTGGATGATTAGCTTGCTCAATCCTTCCCAATCAATCCAGCCAAGTCCACCTGCATAGACTCAAAATGGAGCTCGAATTTGGTTAGAATTTACAGTATGGTTGTGAATGATCCGGACCATGTCTATGAAGTTTATAGATGATGTTTGAATATTAGAACAACAATTGCTCAAGCAAACTCAAACTCGATTCATAAGGCGCTTTTAAAGTTTTGAAAAATGAAAATGGAATCTGATTTTCACTTGATTTCATTGATTTTAAGTTTGTAAATAAGTTTAATAATGATTATGAAACATGTTGGACACCAAAGATCATCATGGTTTTAGCTCAATTTCAAAATGCTATGTTTTCAATTTGCACTATATTGCTTGATTTTCAAGAAAGTAAAGAGAAAGCATCATTTTGCATTGTTTTGGTGTCTTTGAGCTTGAATTGGTACTCTATTTATAGGCCATTGTATCTCGAAATGTTAGGCAAGCAATGGGCATTGGTAATTCAAACTTGCTCTTAGAGGGCAAGGAAGTCTTTTGCATTAAAAAGGAAGCTTCCTTCTTTTAACCATGGTTAATTTCAACTTGATCCTATCCTATAATAATTACATCCAACTGATTTTATCAGTTCTATCCTCTCTTGGCAAGGTGGCAAAGGTTCTAGAAGAGGAAAATGCAAATGACCTATAATCTTGATGTTTTGACTTTGAAAATCAAGTGTCATGGAGCCTTATGTTTCAATTTCAAAAGTGTATCTAGACTCCATGGATTTGAGAGTTCTTGGACATTTTGGAAAGATTTTTCCACAAGCTACAACTTTCATGTTTTGAGTTTTTTCAAATTCAAATTGGAACTAGGTGAAAAATGGCTTGAAGTTTGAAAAATAAGAAATTTCAACACTTAGAAAATTTCTAAGTATGAAAACTTTGACTTTTGTTGACTTTTCCAAATTTTTGATTTTTTATGATCATGATGGATCATGGAAGTATTTTGATGATGGAAAAGTTTTGTTTTGAAAATTTGACCAAAAGTCAAAGTTTGACTTTTCATAGATGAAATTTCATCGACGCTTTTGAAATCGATCGATGAAGTCCGGAACCTCCGTGATGTTTTGAATCCGTAAATTAGGTCAAGATGTTGTATCTAAGATATAATGACCAATCTCTATCCAAAAAGTCATTTCTTGCTCAAAAATTAGAGAATGCCTATGCTCGACCAAAACCCTAATTGGTCGATCCTCATTGATCAAGGAGGAAAATGGATATCCGAGGATCGAAGGTCGATGATTTGATCAAGATAGATCAAATGGAGTGAGAAAATCTCAAACCCTAATTGGTTAGCTCTTGAATCGATGAAAATGATGAAACCCTAATTTTGACTCGTGAATGCTTCACCCGACATGCCGTCGAATCGTTAGTCAGGCAATGATGCAAATGTGTGGTATATTAGGTCAAAATTGGGGTACGATGTGTCATGTAATATTGTTCCAAGTGTTGATGGTAAAGTTAGGATGTGCGCGATTATGGGATTTGAATAGGCAAGCCCTAAAGACGATTTCTCAAGGCCCTGCATATCGACATAAACCGGTGATAATACCGCCAAAGTAAAGTATTTTCTTTCATGGATGGTTTTCTGCTACAATCAAATAAAATGTCGCCGATGATATGGAGAACACTATTTTCTGTACCAAATGGGAACATTTTGTTACAAAGTGATGCCCTTTGTTTGAAGAATGTCAGCAAATATATAACGCGATGGTCACTCTTTTCATGATATGATGCACAAAGAGACAAGTCTATGTTGATGATATGATTGCAAAATCCTATGTAAGAGGAAACACATTGTTCACCTTTAGTTGTTTAAAGATTACGGAATTCGTTAAGGTGAATCCTAATAAGTGCACTCGGTGAGGTCCGGAAGTCAGCTGGCTTCATTGTAAGTGAAAAGGAATCGAGGTTGATCCGCCAAAGTGAAAGTATACAGACAGCATGTGCCAAGGACCAAAAAGAGGTTCGTAGTTTCTTAGGGAGGTTGAACTACATTGCTAGATTTATCTCTCATCTTACACCCACTTGTGAACCGATATTCAAATTATTGAGAAAAGATCGACGGACAGTGGAATGATAATCGCCAATTGGCTTTTGACAAAATCAAAGAATACCCACGGAACCTCCAACTTTTCTCCCACCAAGGTAGGCCTCCGATCATGTATTTGACTATACTTGAAAGCTCGATGGGGTGTGTCCCGGGAAGCATGACGAGTCCTACGAAAAGAGCATGCCATACACTATCTTAGCAAAAAGTTTACCGATCGCGGAAGCAAAATACCCACTACCGAGAAAACTTGTTGCGCTTTGGGCATGGCCGTCATTCGAACGAGGCGATATGTTGACCCATACCACTTTATTGATATCCGTAATGGATCCGATTAAGTATATCTTCTGATGTCGACTCACGGGAAGAGGGCCCATTGGCTAATGATCCTTACGGAACACGACATCCAATATATTACCCGTAAAGCTATCAAGGGTAGTGTATTGGCGATTATCTCGCCTATCACCCCATGGCGATATCATGTTTATCGTGGAATGCAATATCCAGTGCCCAAATGAAGGACCCGAACTGTGATCGCGATGGACGATGGTGTTCGATGGTGCCTCTAATGCCCTGGGTAATGGGGTAGGCGTTGTTATTACCTCACCAATAGGGTTTCATATTCCTTTCACCGCTGTGATTTGTTTTGAGTGTACAAACAATATGGCCGAGTACGAGGCTTGTATCTTTGATCAAGTACCATTGATTTGAGAATCAAAATATTGGCAAGGTATGGAGATTCTACCGTAATCAGTACCAATCAACGGAGATCGGGAGACTCCGTCACCTAATCGATTCCAGACAGAACATGTCTTGAAGTTGATCCCCTATTTTGATGAGATTACTTTCATATATTCAAGAGAAGAGAGTAGTCATGGATGCTTTTGGCTACTTTGTCGTCCATGTTTAAAGTCAAATGGGCTAATGAAGCTCTTTCTATCACCATCATGAGGTTAGATGAGCCAGATTTTGTTATGAGATGGAAGAGGAATTTGACTAAAAGCCTTGGTTTTATGATATCAAAAGGTATCTTGAGACTAAAGAATATCCAGAGGATGCTTCAATCATCGAGAAGACCTTACGAAATATCCTCGCCAAGTTTTTCTCGAACAACGGTGTTGTATAAGAGAAACTATGATTCTGCTTTTGCTGATGCGGATAGACACAAGGCAAGCAAGATTATAGGAAATTCATGAAGGTTCCTTCGGGACACATTCTAGTGACATACTATGGCCAAGAAAATCTTGAGGGCAAAGTTACTATTGGTCAACGATGGAAACAAAGCTATAATCATTCCGTGATATGTTACAAGTGCCGATCTATGCCGATAAGATACATGTGGCCCTTCTCCCTTGAATGTCTTGACTTCTCCCTGGCCTTCGTGATGTGGGGCATCGATATTATTGGAAGGATATAACCAATCGCTCCAATGGCCATCGCTTAATTTTGGTCGCCATTGATTACTTCACTAAGGGTGAAGGCCGCTTATGTCAACGTGACCAAGCGAGTGGTTACGCTTCAACAACAATATCATTTGTTATGGGGTTCCCGAGAAGATTATCACGACAACGGTTCCAATCTCAATAACAAGATGATGAAGGAACTATGCATGGTTTCAAGATTAAACATCATAATTCCTCTCCTTATCGCTCAAGATGAATGGGGCCGGAAGAAGCGAATAAAACATTAAGAAGATGTGCGTAAGATGGTTGTCACTTACATGGATTGGCACGAGATGTTACCCGCTCGCATGGTTATCGACTTCGGTGCGCATTTCAACCGGCAAACTTTTCCTTGGTGTAACGATGGATCTGTCCCTACCGTGGAGGTTGAGATCCTTTCTTTGAGGATTATGACGGATATTCGCTAGACAAAGCTGAATGGGTCCGTAATCGTTAGACTGTTGAATCTCATTGATTTGTGAAGAGGTCGACTAAATTTGCATGACAAGTGTACTGTAAGAGGATGAAATGCTTTATAAGAACATACGCCCCGAAATTTTCAAGTTGGTGATCTCGTGTCAGAGAATCTTACCTCCCATCAATACAGATGCCTGGGAAAATGGGCTTCAATTATGAAGAACCATATGTTGTAAAGAAGGTTTTCTCCGAGGTGCCATGATGCTTACAACCATGGATGGAGAGGATTTTCTCATCCCGCCAATGCGTATATAGTCAAAAATACTTCACATAATAGACTACCGAGTCGAATGACTCAGAAGAAAAGGGTAGTCCGACGAACCCGTGAGAGGTTCGGCAAAAGTTAGGGACAAGAAAGAGTGTCGAGTGAGAATAAGTAAACCCGCTAAGTTGGACCCGCCAAGGGAAATTTAGGAAAGGGTATCCCGGATCAAAACCGAAAGGCGATCCAGCAAAAGAGGGATTCAAAGCGAATGGCTACGGTCTGTACGACATCCGTATTGCTTCATTCCACTGTAAATGGTTAACCCTAAAGGGATATGGAAACGATCCAATCAGTTTGTTTAGAAACCAAGATGGATGAGATGTTTTGAAGACATGGAGGGGCATAGCGAAGTCAGATCCATTGAAATCATTGCATATCATTATTTATGTTTCTCCATTACTTTGTTGTATGCAATTACTTGTTTTTAGGAATTTCTTCTTGATGTAAACGCCTATTCATAGGCCATGAAGTCAATAAAAGTTTCAACTTTTTGTCCAAATTACGTTTTCTCTTGTGTGTTTTATCACTATTCTTATTTTTACTGGTTTGTTTGCAAAAAAAAAAAAAAAAGTCTAATGTTGTTGATAAATTTTGCATTTTTTCAATAAAAAAAACATTGATGGTGCTGCAATACATGATGTAAACATATTGAAGTTGCTTAAGATTTTGGTTGTTAACGGAGGTACGCAAAGTTTTCCACTTTGTGCCCAGCGATGTTGTTGTGGTCCGCAGTTTGTAGGTGGCCGATGCATTACTGATGTGAGGTTTCTCCCCGGTAAGATCAATTTCAAGCAAAACTCATCTCCGTAAGGTTTTGATAACGATGTTGGTCGTTAGAAGCTGCGTTTTCGCGTGTTGGTATCATCATATTCCCCAATGTAGGCCTTGGTTTTAGGGTGGTTATCCCTAGTGAATGTCACCATGTTGAGACAAGAATGTTTGTTTCAGAGAGTTGGATATCCGAATGGATTCCCCACGGAGCTCCGCCTGAATCAGATTTCTCCTCGGTGAAGATTAATCTGCACCATTCCTGTGATTTCGCGATGAGGCGATCCTCACCAAAGTCTCCTAGTGTGCGAATTTCCATGGTGTTGTATTCACCAACGAGTTCTCTCTAAATTCCCCAAGCTCCAAGTTCTCCTGAGAGTAAGAGAATCCTCAAAGGAAATTTTCGACTCAGGTAGAGTAACTCCTCTCCTGTGAAGTATGATCAATTGAAGTCCATTGATGTTCCCTAAATGAAGAACTCTTCACGCATTGATCTTCAATTTACTTGCAAGCTGCTCTCCGAGATCCACTCCCTCAAAGGTACCTCTCTCGATGTTCATGGCTTCCCAAGAGCCGATCGTCGATAATATTACTTCTCATTTAATCATTCAAGCATGCATTCATTACATGGCATCTCTAAATGCGTAGATTCCACTAATTGGGAGCATTACGCCATTAAAACTCAAACATGCATTTTCAATGTTTACAATGATGTACATCCAAGAAATAAACAATCTATGGACCTACCCCCAAGATCTTTTCTCTCAATGATTTCTACTTCCTAATTGTCACTTCAAGTCGAGTGTTTCACGGAATCCATCCCCAAATGGATTTTTCTGTGGTGTATTTTACCACAACCGGTCAAGTCATATGTTGCTTCATCCTCAGCCGGCCCTCATTTACGGTTAACAAGCCTTCGTGCCGAGGGCCTACGTGTGGAGTGATTTTCCTCTCCTTATTCGAGTTCTCATTTTTCCTGCACTGCCAAGTTAACTAGCTCTTCGTGTCGGGGCATGTGGGGAGTGATGTTCTTCCCTATTGATTTCACCGCTTGATCCGCAGTTAACAAGCTCCTGGAAGTCGAGGATCTATGTTTGGGGTTCAGGACACCCCAAAAATAATTCAATAATTAAATGTTTATGATTTTAATTAATTATTTAATTGAGAACATAATTTATTTAATAAGTTGGATTATTAAGATTAATGATGGAATTAATTGGAGGAGAAAGTGATATTATTTTATTTATTTATGATTAAAAGGAAATAAGAGGAATAAAAGGAATGAAATAAGGGAAAAAGGAAAATAGATTCATTTGGAGAAAACAAGGCTACGGAGAAGTGAGAAGAGAAGGAAAGAAGGAAAAGACCTAGAGCGTGGGATCTCAAGAAACCACTGTAAGGTGATTTCGACCGATTATGGCTTATTATAGGTTTTGATGTTGATGATATGAGTTATAGCGTGTAGGAATTTGAAATTGTGAAATTTGTAGTTCCATGAATGTGTCCCTATAGGTGTCGGGATTAAATAATGCATAGATATGATTAGAGTGTCGAGATGAAAATAGATGATGGAAATATATTGTTCGAGGTGTTAGATGATGCAAAATGATGTATTTTGGTGTTTCCAATGATGGGATTCGTATGGGTAAAAATGGGTTTGAGTAAAATGGATGAATGTCACAAACCGCAGAAAATCACTTTTTAGTACGTGAACCGTTCCTGTCTGGTAGGAACCGGTTCCACGCTGAAAATTGAAAACCTCGAAAATGCACTCAGAACCGGCTCGATGTGACGGAACCGGTCCCATACATTTTTCCAAGACCATTTTGAATCAGTAACCGTTCTGTATGTGACGGAACCGGTTCTCGCTTTATTTTTAAAATTTTTCAAAACTTCAAAATTCATAACTCAAACCGTGTCCGTTTTTGAGCGCCTTTGGACGTTATTTCCAAATTCAATGCTCTATCTTATGAAATGAAAATATTTTAGAAAATTTGAAATTATTTTGGGAAAGGGGTATAATTTCTAAAGATGATGATTATTAGCTAATACATAATGATATGATGTGTAGTCATGTACTTGGTGATGAGGATAACGATATGTGTAGGTGACATAGCATGGTTACGCTATTGTTTGATGTATGCATGATTAGTTTGGATATCCCGATTGATTGTTTTGCATGTTTATGCCGATGGTAGATGTATGCATGATTGTTGATGTATCATGTTGATTTTGGTGATTCGCTTATGTTAAATGAATATACATAGACTGATTAATGTTGCATGCTATTGATGTGCATATGCATTATTTTGGTGAAGTTAATCCCATTGTGCGGAATTTGACTTGGATTGCCGATAACCGATACCCGAGTGAGGATGGGTGGTTAGCTGGACTGTCCGAGTGGTTATGGACGAATCGATGGAACCGCATCCGAATGATGATGGATCGGTCGGGTGACTGTCACGAGTCGGTACCGCATGCATTGAGTCGCATTAGTGTTTGATAGGATTGTAACATGCTAGGATGTCTTCCAAAGGTTGCAATGCCTTTATTGTTGATTGATGATGTATGATGAATTGTATGACTATGATTGTGTATTGGATTCCGATTGGTATTAAGTGGTGGAATAATAGGCTTAAATTATATTATTGATGAAGGATTTATAATATGCTTTAATTATGAGAAGTCTCACCCTTACTTTACCATTTCAAAGTTAAATTAGCAAATGAGAGTTTCGGTGAGGATGGCTCTAGAGCTTACCTTTAGTCCGTGTGTGCTGTCATGCTCCGATTAGATTGTAACACTGGGGAACGCTTAGTTAAGAGAATCATTATTATTTTAATAGTTCGACTTGAACTCCTTGAAGAACTATGATGTTTTATTAAATTTTGACTTTTGTATTTCACTGTAAGACATGGTCTTCTGGGAATTTTTGGAATTTTCAGAGGATCTGTGGTGATTGATTGTGCAGAGAACTCAAGGTGAGATATGGAACCTGCATGTCCGAGGAAGTCAAGGACCCGTGGGTTGCTACCCAACCGAATCGGGAAGATGGCGCTGCGATTGAACTGCCCAGAGAGCTTTTCCGAGGAGGTATTTTCCCGAGGATGTCGAGGTGAAGGAGATTGAGTTTCGGAGCTCAAGCAAGCAACAGACCGCTGCGAGTATGCTTCAAGTTTTCTAGTTAGCTAAGTATTATGCTCATTATCCTAACGATGCGTATGGAGAGTTTTCCAAATGTATCAAGTTTGAGAATGGTTTACGGATTAGATAAGGTATTCGCATCGCCGATCCAAGATTTTCCGATCCGTTGATTGTAGTAGGATTTTAGAGGAGGATCTTGCTAACACTAAGTCAAATGCTCGAGGGTATGTTGATAGAAAAGGTAAACAATGATGGATCGTGGTAAGCCTTATGATAGGAGTAATCAGAGGTCCAGTGGTTGGAAGAAATCTAGTGGAGGAGATTCTAGTTCTTCCGCTAGGTGCTATAAGCGCGGTGAGAAGACATCGTATGGTGGACCTAAGAGCAATGATAAGAAGTGTTTCAAGTGGAAGTTCGCCATGTGGCCAATGATTGCGTGAGTAAAGGTGGTGACTTGTTACAACTGTGGTGAAGAGGGTCATACCCGTCTCTAGCTGCCCAAAACTCAAGAAAGAGCAAGTCCGGTGGTGTGTTTGCATTGTCTCGATCGTAGACAAAACCGATGATCGGCCGATTAAAGGTACATGTTTTATTAATGGCATACCTTTGATTGCGATTATTGATACCGAGCTACGCATTCTTTTATTATGCTAGATTGTGCTAAGAGATTGAATTTGGAAATTTCTAATATGGATGGAAGTATGGTTATTGATACTCCGCTACGTTCAAAGGACTACTTCATATGTTTGTAGAAATTGTCCCTGCAGATTTTTGATAGGGTTTTGATGGATTTAGTGTGCCTACCGCTAGAACAACTTGATATCATCTCTTGAATGAACTCGTTGAATTCAACCAGTTCATATCAATGCTTTGAGAAGACGGCCATTTTTCCCAAGAGGTTAAGATCGAAATGAGATTATGTCAAGTATGTATGAACTTAGCTGTAAGGATGGTGCAGCTGTGTTTATGTTGTATTCGCGATAGGAAGGAAAGCAAAAAGTGATGGATTGCCAAGAGGAATGAATTTCCGAGGTGTTTCCTAAGACGTTAGTGAACCGCCACCGAGAGAGGTAGAGTTTACTATAGATTTGATTCTGAACTAGTCCGTGTCGATGGCGCCATCGCATGCATGTGATCCGAATTGGTTGAATCAAGAAGCGCTGAGGAATTGCTTGAGAAGAAGTTTATTCGCCCAAGTGTTTCGCCGCGGGTGCCCTGTTATTGTTAAGAAGAAGGAAGGTTCAATGAGGTTATGTGTCGACTACCGACAGCTGAATAAGGTTACGATCAAGAATCGATCCTTGCCGAGAATTGATGATTTGATGGATCAACCGTTGGAGCTTGTGTATTTAGTAAGATTGATCCGAGATCCGGATATCACATCATTCGTGAAGTCGGAGGATATTCGTAAAACCCATTTAGAACGAGGTATGGGCATTATGAATATTCGTGATGCCGCTTTGGAGTTACTAATGCACCGTGTTTTCATGGAGTATATGAACAGGATATTTCATCCGTATCTCGATAAGTTCGTCGTGGTGTTTATTGACGATATTCTAATTTATTCAAGAGTGATGAGGAGCATAGCATCTCGGAGTTGTATTGGAATTGTTGAAAGAAAAGAAGCTTTGCCGGTTGTCCAAGTGTGAATTCGTCGGAGGAAGTAAGCTTGGCCACGTAATTTCCAAGAATGGGATTGTCTGATCCTACGGTAGAAGGCGGTGTCTCAAAGGAAGCGCCAAGAATGCTTCAAACTGTAGTTTCGGGTCTCAGTGTTATTACCAAGTTTATCGAGGATTTTCCAAACTAGCTACTGCTGACTAAGTTGACCAGAAGGGTCGTGTGTTTGGGATGTCGAGTGTGAGAAAGGATTCCAAGAGTCAAGAGGAGGTTGACAAGTGCCCGATCTTGATTTTACCGGATCCGACTAAGTCTTTGTGGTGTATTGTGATGCATCGCCGATGGATTAGGTGGTGTGTTGATGCAAGATATGTGTCAGGCTTATGTCATGATAAATCGAAAGTGCATGAAAGGAATTATCCGACCCATGATCTGGAGCGTTTGGCGAATTGCCAGTTTGTTTGATTGATTTATGATTTTGCTTAAATTATCATCTCCGTAAAGGCAAACGCGGTAAGTGTATGCTTTGAGTAGAAAGTCTTGCACATGATGTTAATGGTTCGTGAGTTAGATTTGGTTGAGCAATTGTAGATCTAAGTTTGGTTTGTGAAACTACTCCGAATAGTGTGAAATCGGGTATGTTGTTTCGACTAGTGGTATTCGAAGAGATCGAAATGGATGTAACTGATGTTGGTTTAGTTGATAAGTTGACATTGATCAACCAAGGTCAAGGAGGCGAGTTCCAATTGACGAGAATGGTGTTATGAGATTTGGTGATCGTGTGTGTTCCGATGTTGCCGAGATTAGGAAGAGTATTTGGAAGAAGGCATCGTGAAGGGTTAAGTATTCATCCCGTGCTACTAAAATGTATCATGATTTGAAGTTGTTTTGGTGGCCGGAATGAAAAGGAAATCAAGTTGTGTATGCTTGTTTGATTTGTCAAGTCAAAATCGAGCATCGAAACCGCGTGGTCGATGGAGCCGTTGTTTGTTCCGGAATGGGGATGGAATCTCAATGGATTTTGTGTCTGTTGCAAGGACACTAAGAATTGTGATTCTATCTCGGGTGATTGTGGATAGGTTGACGAAATCGCCATTTTATTCCGATAAGAATAGATTATCCATGGAGAGTTTAGTAATTGTATGTCGAGAAGATTGTGAGTTTGCATGGTATTCCGCCTAGCATTGTGTCGGATCGAGATCCGAGGTTTACATCTAAGTTCGGACGGATTGCAAGAAGCTTTGGGTACTAAGTTGCGTTTGTTCCGCTTATCATCCGCATGATGGTCGACGGAAAGAACGATTCACCGTTGGAGGATTTGTCGAGAGTCAGGTGAGAAGAGTGGAGCTTGGGATAGTTATCTACCGTTGATTGAGTTTACCTACAACAATAGCTTTCACTCGGTATGGCCCGCTGAGGCATTGTATGGTAGGAGGTGTCGAACACCATGTGTTGGTATGAAACCGAGAGAAACGTGATTGGACCGAAATAGTTCAGAAACTTCGAAAAGATTAAGATGATTCAGAGAAGATGAGGACTTCTCGAGTCGCGTAAAAGTTACCATGATAAGAGGAGGAAAGATCTTGAGTTCAAAGAAGGAGAACATGTGTTTATGCGAGTTACTCGATGACGGGTATTGGTCGAGCTTTGAAGTCAAAGAAGTTGACTCCACGATTTATTGGTCCTTTCGATTACCAAAAGTGGTCGAAGGTTGCATATCGATTTGCTGCCGCCGTCACTTGCTAACTGCATGATGTTTTCACGTGTCTCAACCGAGGAAGTACATTGCTGATCCGTCCCATGAGATTGGTAGATGATATATGGTGCACGAGAGAATTTAATGCGGAAGGTAACGCGAGAATTGAGGATCGAAGTTGAATACTAAGGGCAAAAGAGATTGCCCGGTGAGAGTGGCTGGGAGGACCAAATGATGGAAATGTCACTGGGAGTCGAGAGTCGATGAAGGACTCATATCCCGAACTATTCGTTCGAGGGTGTTTTCGAGGACGAAAACTCTTTAAGTTGGGGAGAGTCAGATAACCCAAAAATAATTCAATAATTAAATGTTTATGATTTTAATTAATTATTTAATTGAACATAATTTATTTAATAAGTTGATTATTAAGATTAATGATGGAATTAATTGAGGAGAAAGTGATATTATTTTATTTATTTATGATTAAAAGGAAATAAGAGGAATAAAAGGAATGAAATAAGGGAAAAAAGGAAAATAGATTCATTTGAGAAAACAAGGCTATGAGAAGTGAGAAGAGAAGGAAAGAAGGAAAGACCTAGGAGCGCTGGGACCTCAAGAAACCACTGTGGTGGGTGATTTCAACGATTATGGCTTATTATAGGTTTTGATGTTGATGATATGAGTTATAGCGTAGGAATTTGAAATTGTGAAATTCTAGGGTTCCATGAATGTGTCCCTATAGGTGTCGATTGTGTCGAATATGCATAGATATGATTAGAGTGTCAGAGATGAAAATAGATGATGGAAATATATTGTTTGAGGTGTTGATGATGCAAAATGATGTATTTTGGTGTCCAATGATGGATTCTGATGGGTAAAAATGGGTTTGAGTAAAATGGATGAATGTCACAACCGCTAAAATCACTTTTAGTACGTAGGAACCGGTTCCCCCCCGGGTAGGAACGGGTTCCACGTTGAAAAATTGAAAAACTGAATGTACTCAGAACCGGTTCTCGTATGTGACGGAACCGGTTCCCACATTTTTCCGTAAGACCATTTTGAATCATAGAACCTCGCCCCTATGACGGAACTGGTTCGCTTTATTTTTAAAATTTTTCAAAACTTCAAAAATTCATAACATTCAAACCGTAAGTCCGCTTGAGCTACGCTTTGGACGTTATTTCCTAAATTCAATGCTCTATCTTATGAAATGAAAATATTTTAGAAAATTTGAAATTATTTTGGGAAAGGGGTAATTTCTAAAGATGATGATTATTAGCTAATACAATGACGTTGTATGTGTAGTCATGTACTGTGATGAGGATATCGATAATGTAGGTGACATAGCATGGTTATGCTATTGTTTGATGTATGCATGATTAGTTTGGATATCCCGATTGATTGTTTTGCATGTTTATGCCGATGGTAGATGTATGCATGATTGTTGATGTATCATGTTGATTTTGGTGATTCAGCTTATGTTAAATGAATATACCCGATTAATGTTGCATGCTATCGATGTGCGTGCATATGCATTATTTTGGTGAAGTTAACCCATTGTGCGGAATTTGACTTGATTGCCGATAACCGATACCCGAGTGAGGATGGGTGGTTACCGGATTCTGTCCGAGTGGTTATGGACGAATCGATGGAACCGATCCGAATGATGATGGATCGTTGGTGGTGACTGGTCACGAGTCGGCACCGCATGCATTGAGTCCGCATTAGTGTTTGCATAGGATTGTAACATGCTAGGATGTCTTCCAAAGGTTGCAATGCCTTTATTGTTGATTGATGATGTATGATGAATTGTATGACTATGATTGTGTATTGGATTCTGATTGGTATTAAGTGGTGGAATAATAGGCTTGCAATTATATTATTGATTGAAGGATTTATAATATGCTTTAATTATGAGAAGTCTCACCCTTACTTTACCATTTCAGATTAAATTAGCAGCTGAGGAGTCGGTGAGGATGGCTCTAGAGCTTACCTTTTAGTCCGTGTGTCAGTGTCATGCTCTGATTAGATTGTAACACTGGGGAACGCTTAGTTAAGAGAATCATTATTATTTTAATAGTTGGACTTGAACCTTGAAGAACTATGATGTTTTATTAAATTTTGACTTTTGTATTTCCGCTGTGTAAGACATGGTCTTATAATGATTAAGTTGTTGGATGATGATCCTCAGTGTAGCATGGCTACTGTTTGAATGAAGTTGTTTTAATTATTAATTGTGACATCCCGTATTATACCGTGTTAACTCTGATTAAAGATGATTTAGGATATTAATTTAATTAATATATTCGGGTATTTAGATGGGGTGTTATGTGGTTCGCTTATCAACAATAAGCCTTACTTGTTGAGTCAACGTGGTCGTGTTCTCATTTACTTAAACCCGCAGTTAACAAGCTCTTCGTGCCGAGGGTTTATGTTTGAGTGATGTTTATCCTCTTGTGAGTTCTCACTTGTTTCGATTTCGAAGTTAACAAGCTCTTCGTGCCGAGAACTGTTCGAGTTCGTCCACCATCGCGCTCTTTTTCCGTTAAGTTCTCTGCTTAGACTCGCGAGGTTAACAAGCTCTTCGTGCCGAGGGTCTATGCTCAATTCATGTTCTTCCCTGTTGGGTTCTCGCTGCTTAGATCCGTGAAGCTAACAAGCTCTTCGTGTCGAGGGTTTATGTTTGGAGTGATGTTCTTCCTCCGTTATCGAGTTCTCATTGTTTGGATCCGCTGTTAACAAGCTCTTCGTGCCGAGGATCTATGTTGAAGTCCATCGAGTCTTGGCCTCTCGCACATACCCTCCATGTCGCAGTTTCCTCTTACCATTGGCCCGATGGTTGCTTATCAACAAGCATTTTGTGTCAAGGTCGCCGATTATTCTTACCCCGTGAGTTGCTTCTATCAGAGTACTTCTCTATCTCTCCAAAGACATATATTCAAGAAGAAAATCCAAATTTAGTAATGTCTATCACTTTTGAGAGCGAATTTTATGGTCCATTTAGTATTCAATCATCTTCTACCTGTTGGTTCGGAAGGCCCTGCTTCATCTCACCCCCGATCAAGAAGATTGAATAGGGACAATTGTTGCACCCAAAATTCGCCTCTTCTTTTCTCGTATTCCTAGCTCGTAATTTGATTGCATCGGATTGATCATAAGGTTATCCAGCTTTGATAGTCCGAGTGGAAGCAAACCAAAGAAAATTCATATTTTACATCTCGAAAGTTGAGCGTAGTTTGAAATTTTTCCTGCTCTTGGCTCACCCCGATCGTCAAAGTTTTGACCAGTTTACATTGCATTCCAGACACTTTTCGTTTAGAGTCCGACTTCAAATTCTTGACGGATTTGACAGTTTTGGATTAATTACGAGAATTATTCGGATAATCATAATTTGGGCTTGATTTTGGGTCCAAGGCTATAAATACTTTTTTGCCTTCAAAGAAAGGGGGGATTCATTTTTTACCACCAATTACTCTCTAATTCTCTCAATAATCAAAAAGTCAAAAGCTAAAATTTGAGCTTTCCCTCTAAGCAACCACCGCGGACCACCACCGGACCTCCGTTTAACACCGATTTCATCCGCAGACCGCGCTAAGCGCGCCCTCCGCACTAAGCGCCTCGCGATTGGTTTTCTTTCTTCATCGTCATCATCTCCATTGATCCAGATCTCCTCATCCTTCTTCTGCTCGAATTTGATATGGAAGGAACGGTTTCATCTTGATCTCTCTCCAGTTTCAAGATCCAAGGTTTTCTCCTTCCTCTTCTTCAATCTTCCATCGAAGATCTCAGGTTTTCTTGAAGAATTCAAGGTTGATTTCGCAAATTATCAACGATTCGCTGTGGATTTGGTATTTTCTTTGAAGAGCACAAGGAATTCCTCTTCAATTTGGTTCAAACTTCAAGTTCAAGTAAGTGTTAAGTTCAAATAAGCATTTATTTTAAGCTGTTTTGATTTTCAGCTTTTCTTAAAAACTGAATAATGAAATTGCATGAAAATTCAATGTAGATTCTGAATCTTGAACTTCTACTCTTGAATTCGTTGATTTGAATCGGATTTAGCCGCCTTATTTGTGTCGGAGTGAAGCTCTTTGTACATAGCATGCATATAGGCTCGGTATTAGTATCTTCCTTTGCATTTTTGCTACAAATTCATGCATCTTTGCACCGTTCAAGCACATGCTCATGCATTGGAAGGCATTCCTTATGGTTGAGTTGCATTTGTGCACAATGAATTAGAGCATAGCTTGCATTTGAAGCGATCGACATGTAGTTTTCAAAGCATTTTGATCACTAGGTGTGACACCCCAAAAATAATTCGGTAATTAAATAATTATGATTTTAATTATTAAATTAATTGAGAACATAATTCATTTAATATATTGAATTGTTGAGATTAATTATGGATTTATTGGATGTATGTTGGTAGTGTGGGTGTGAGGAGTAAAAGACTTACTCACATTTATTGATTTATTTAATTTATGTTAAAAGGAATAAAAGGAATTAAAAAAAAAAGGAGGAAAAAGGAATCATTTTGAGAAAACAAGACACGTGAAGTGAGAAGAGAAGGAAAGGAGGAAAAAGACCTAGAGCGTCAAATCAAGAACCCACAAGGTGGGGGTGATTTCGATTGGTTATTGCTTATTATAGGTTTTGATGTTATTATAGACCATAGCATGTTAGGAAATCTATGTTTAGGAATTTCTAGGTTCCCATGGATGAATACCTAATAGTGACAGATGGTGTCGAATGAGTCCGATTGAGTCAATGTATGGAATATGATTAGAGTGTCGAGATGAAAATAGATGATGGAAATATGTTGTTTGATGAGATAGATGATGCAAAATGATGTGTTTTAGTGTTTCCATGTTGGAGTTCGTATGGGTAAAAATGGGTTTGATTGAAAATGAAAGGATGCTGTCAAAAGTGCAGAAAATGACATTTTAACATGTGGGAACGGTCTCGTATGGGTAGGAACCGTTGCCCTTTGAAAATTTATAAAAACCTGAAAAATACACGTAGGAACCGATTCCTGTATGGGTAGGAACCGGGTTCCCATACGCTTTCCGTAAGCGCCTGAACTTGCAGAACCGGTTCTAGGTAGGAACCGTTCTACATTTTATTTTAAAAATTCTAAAACTTCAAAATTCATAACTTTCAAACCGTAAGTCCGTTTTGAGCGCCTGCTTTGGACGTTATTTCCTAAATTTAATGCTCTACCTTATGAAATGAAAATACTTTAGAAAAACTTGAAATTATTTTGGGAAGGGGTTGAATTTCGAAATAAATGATTATTAACTGACACATAAAGATGTATGTGTAGTAGAGGAACTTTGGTGATGAGGACACCGTAATGTGTAGATGTAATAGCATGTTTATGCTGATGTTAGATGTATGCATGATTGGTTGATATATAATGTTGGTTGGTTTGCATGTTTATGCTGATGTTAGATGTATGCATGATTGGTTGATATATCATGTTGATTGTTGTGATTCAGTTATGTTAAATGAATGTGTACATAGACTGATTAATGTTGCATGCTATTGATGTGCGTGCATATGCATTATTTTGAAGTTAATTCTTATGTGCGGAATTTGACTGGATTGCCGATAACCGATACCAGTGAGGATGGGTGGTTAGGTGGATTCGTCCCAGTGGTTATGGACGAATCGATGGTACCTGTATCCGTAGATGATGGATCGTTGGGGTGACTTGGTCACGGTCGGTACCGCATGCATTGAGTCTGCATTATATTTGTATGAAGTGGTAACATGTTAGGATGTCTTCCGGTTACTCTTCGTTGATTGTTATGATTAAGCATGATGAATATGGTTGTGTGTGTGAATCAATTTATGTTAAGTGGGTGAAGTAATATGCTTGTGGATATTATTGATTGAAAGACTTATAATATGCTTTAATTATGAGAATTCTCACCCTTACTTTACCATTTTGATTAAATTAGCAACTGAGGAGTCGGTGAGGATGGCTCTAGAGCTTATCTTTTAGTCCGTGTGTCAGTGTCATGCTCTGATTAGATTGTAACACTGGGGAACGCTTAGTTAAGAGAATCATTATTGTTTAATTATTCTGGATTTGAATTCTTTGAGAACCTTGATGTTTTATTAAGTTTTGATTTTGGTATTTCCGCTGTGTAAGACATGGTCTTATAATGATTGAATTATTGGATGATGATCCTCAGTGTAGCATGGCTACTGTTTGAATGAAGTTTGTTTTAATTATTAATTGTGACATCCCTTGGTATACCGTGTTAACTCTGATTAAAGATGATTTAGATGTTAATTTAATTAATATATTCAGGGTATTTAGATGGGGTGTTACACTAGGCATGTTGTACATTGTATATAGTTCATGCATATGCATTCCAAGTGTTTGTGTTAATGTGTAACTAGGTCTTGACATGACTTTTTCCTATCTCTTAGGAGCATTCCTTGCTTGCATTAGTATGTCACGTGTAGAACATTGAGTTGCCGCCATAATTTGCATCCCAAACATGTTCATGCATCGTTTATACTACATACGTTGAGTATTCAATTGCTTGCATCCTCTATACGCTTAAATTTGGTATAGCACATAAGCCTAGAAATCTCCATGTCGCATTGTACTCTTAGCATGATCGCTGCACAATCATACATGTAAGAGTGATAGAGTCTTCATGTGCACCATACATGTTCATGCATTCATGAGTATTGAATTGTGCATTCTTCTTTCATCTTATATGTTCATGCATCCATGAACATTGAAGTTACTAGAATCATCACTTGCATCCTATATGTTCATGCATTCATGAACGTTAGCATTATCATTTGCATCCTATATATGTTCATACATGCACGAGCATTGGAATTATTCAAATCATTGTTTGCATCCTATGTATGTTCATGCATTCATGAGCATTTATAATTATTTGAATCCTCATTTGCATTCCATGTAGGTTCACGATCCATGAACATTGGCGCTACTTGAATTGTCACTTGATTCCATGAATGTTCATGCATTCATGAACATTGGAGTTATTCGATTTACTCTTGTCTGCATGTATTCATGCATGAATGTTGAAACCCGGTGATCATTTGCACCTCCGCTTGTCCACACATAACATTGCATACATGAGCATTGAAATAATTGCCTAATAATATGGATCAAATGAAAGCATCACGACAGCGATCCGCACTAAAACTGCATTTTTTGCAGGTGTCGCAGACCGCGCTGGCCACTGTGGAGCGCTAAGCGCCAAACTCCGACTTTTGTTTTATAGGTCGCCTTAGTGCGATAATGGGCACGCTAAGCGTAGGTTTCGGTTTGGGCTGCGCTTAGCTGCATAGCGCTTAGCGGTCCGGTACGATGCATTTTCCGTTATTTCTTGATTCTAACACCAAACAGTGGACACTCTAGCCTTACCTAGCTGCTATTTGGGGCTTGTTTCATGCAGGGGTTTGTGTTGTGTGTATCTATGACACATTTCTTCGATGTTGGTGCACTCAAGACGATTCTCATGGTTTTGTTCTCTAACCTAACCCCTTTGCGGTGTTTTGGGATATACCGATGTGTAATCGACACATTCTTGATGTGCATCTCATTGCACATCCATTATTTGTTTTTATCGGATACTCGCGGGTTTATTGGATCCTCGCCGAATGTATGAACACGCATTCTTGATAGTGCATCTCATTGCCATCCATTATCTGCTTTGTCTAGAATTACTATGTTGTATAGGTGTAATTGCTTTAGATGTGTACGACACACATTCTGGTTTCTACCTATATCTCTGCTTGCTTCTCACCAGATTTCTTTGTTGCATGGATGCAGTATTTGAAGTTTTCCGGAGTATTCCTTAGCTTGCGTTGCTCTTCGGGTTCTATATCCGTTTGGTAGTTTCTACACTGTTAACCGCATTCTCTTACAACTTTCCTAGATATCATGAGAAGTAGGGCCTTATTGCTTTCCTTGCCATGAGAAGTAGGAATAGAGATGCATGAAGGGCCTGTGAGTTGGAGCATGTTCAGAACCCCTCCGTTTATTTAAGGACCCGTTTAGGGCGATTCTATTTGCTAACTATGTTTGGTTTGTTTAAAATCCTCCATCTGCATAGGGAGGTAATTCTCGGTAAGTGTTTATGTTTGTGCTTGCATAGGTCAAGAGTGGTTAGGACACCCGACGTGGCACCACCAAGCAAAGTCCCGCTCTTTACATTTCCTACTATCGAGTCTTGATGATATGATGGTATAATGCGGAGAACCGACTTTGGAATTTGTTTTGCTTTTTATCGCAAATGTTGGAGGAGCAAGAGTCGCCACCACTTTTCTTTTATCCAAGTAAGGTGGAAGGTGAAGTGAAAAGACCTTCGTTAGATTCCCGAGTAAAGGAGAAGGTTATGAAAAGGGAAGGTAGCACCTTTCCATTCGTAGTTTTCTATGGCTCTTAGTTGCTTCTAGCTCATCTTTAAAAATTGCTTTCTCGTGTTTAATAAAATGTTTTGAAAAGGCATTTCTTTGACTTTGTAATGATTCACGTTGGAATGTATACAAAGTGTTCGAAATGTTTTATTTTGAAAAGAATTTGAACTTTGAAAAGTGTGAAGTGTGAAAAGTATTTGATAGAGCAAGCAACTAAAAGTCTTATTACCTACTCGTAATGGTCGCTTTCGTGTTATTTTGTTTTCCTTTAGAATAGGCTATCCATACCATTAGTTGGTAGGTAACCCTATTCGTTGGATGTAAAGGGATATTCGGGACATCGGACGGTCATAGTAAAACTGTAGGAGTATCCTATCACATCGAAGGACGATCATCACTTTTCGTAGGCAACAATCGAGGGACGAGATCATGTATTCATAGGCGACATCGTGGGTCTATGATCTTTGTATCGAAGGGACTATGATGATATGTTTATAAGCAACGGTGCTAGGATACCTTACGTTTGAGGGCTTGACCATTTATTCGAAAGGTAACGAGAGAGAATTACCCTGGGGTGCATGTGTGGAAAGAGTGTGTTGAATTCATATGTTATCTTGCAATTAGAAGTGATCCTATGTGCTTTTATCTTGCCATACACGCCTAATTACTAGCGTTTATAGGGTGTGGAAGTAAGTGAGAAAGTAACGCCCTACGCTATTACATACATGGCTTGGGGCGTTACATAATATAGGAGTGCAGAAAGTAAAGTGCGGGAAATGTAAATCTACGCTATTACATGATGAAAACTTTGAGACCTATACATCCTTTCTAGAATTATAAATGCGGAATAATAAAAGATAATCGGAATAATAAGAAAATGTTAGCAAAATGTTTTGGAAATTAGTAGAAAAAAGGTTTTTAGGTTAGTAATGATAATTAGATGATAGAGTAATTTTTTTGGAATTTTTTGGATTGGTTTTAATGAAGAAAAGCAATTAAAAATCAATTTAATGATTAATTAACAATTAATTAAAATATGCATGCAAAAATATTAATTTTTATGTCAAAAATTAAATAAGTATTTTTCTGACCTAAATGAAAAAAGAAATTACTTTTTGGTGATTTTAATGCATGAGAAAATTATTTGAAAAGAAATTAAATTAAAAGGAAAAATATGAAAAGAAATAAGAAATGTGTTAGAAGGCTTCTAGAGAGATTCTCCTGGTTGGAGCCCTAAGAGATCCTTATCGATCGCGGCCTGTATGCATACTGGGATTCTCAACAGAAGTGTCCAACCTTGGAGTTTCGAGTTTCGCTTGAGATGCCCGGCACGCCCTTCCGGGTCATTGAAGCACGCCGTAAACCGGAGTTTCGGGGCCTGAGCGTGCGTGAAGGACCGAAAGTGTGATTTCCGGCAAGCTCGGAGAAACCCGAAATATAGCAAAATAGGATGAAAATAATGGCAAAAGCCGTTCGAACCCATGCTCTTGGAACAAGTGACTTAGTGCGCATAAGTTTAACTTAAGACGGAGATACATCCATGAGTTAAGTTACATGGATTAATAGATATGCAAGAGTTTCTCTCCTGATTCAAACCAGAAAAGCCGAGATCGGACCTCCGGTCATCTTCTCCGGCGAGATGATTTTGGAATCTGCAAAATAGAAAGAGTTTAAACAAGATATCAAGGCTACCCCTAAATCGAACTCCTCATGAGTTCAATGGTGGCACTGCCACTTTAAAAACCTCGCATACATCGAGCTTTGGAGTCTTCAACATTTTTTCCCTAATAATGGCAAATCATGCTCCGATCGTTAGAAACTTCATGTAACCATCCAAATCTGTTCTATAATGTCTCAGGAACACATTGCAATGGTTAGTTTCATACAAAACACAACAAATATTAAAAAAACGAAATTCAAAAAGATATGTAAATGTATGTTCATGTATGGCACGATTCTGCATGGTCGGCTATAGTTCTTACCGACTTACTCAACAATACCTCAGAACACAATGGAATGCTTGGAATAAATCAAAACTATGGAACAAGGATTTCAATTTTGCAACTTTGTAAGAAATTTGTGATTTTTAGGGTTGGCTCATGAGGCTAGGGTTTCGCCCTTTGGTCTTGTGAATGTGTCGTGTATTTATAGAGCAAGAGATTTGATAAAAGAATGAAAAAAGATATGGCTTTGAATGCAAAAATATTTTCTTGTTAATTTCCATCAAATCTTTCCAAAATTTGATTTTCTCTTCCTTGTATGAGCTTGCACGAAATTGGCATGTATTGTGGGCTTCCTTGGTCCTCAAGATAGATAGAAATCCAACCCAACTTGTTTTATACCTTATTTTCATATTTTATTTAATTTAAAATTGAATTAAATGCTTTTAAATTCAAAAATAAATCAAGAAAATAGGAAAAGGTCGTGGAAAGGTGTAAAGAGGTCATGGATAATATTATGATCAAGTTTGGATCATAAAATTATAAGCCCATTTGGAAAAAATTTGCATTTGTCACATATTTTCTTTGTGACCTATTCAAAATGCTCAACTTGTGCAAGGTATACCTTACTCAAATTTTAACATTTTTGGGTGTTCTTGGACTTTTTAGAAAGCTGAAGATGTCCTCTAAACAACATCTTTGGTTTCATATCAATTGAATTTTCCATGCTCAATAACACTTCTTTACAAAAAGTTGACTTTTTGTTGACTTTGAAAAGGACCTGTAATATTTAGATCCATATCATCCAAATGAAGCATTTTCTGACCAAGCTTGTGAGACATGAAGTTGTAGAGAATTAAATTCTCTTCAAAATGAGATTTGTGGGAAACTTTCTTATAAAGTATGAGAAAGTTATGTCAAAAGTTCGCTGACTTTTCCTTCAAAACCCTAATTTGGAAAGTTTGACTTTTGATCAAATCTTGAGTTTTCTCGATGAATCATGATCAACCTTGATCAAATGATGAATATTACTTCAAAATATTGATGTTGATCAAAATCATGAAGTTTGATCGTATGTTGACCACAGCTTGTCTTTTGTCCAATACAACCGATTTTCAACCATCCGAGCAATTGTTCGAGGAAGCTTGACTTGTAAGGCTTGAAACTTGACATGGAGATTCTTTGAAGAATATGATGAGGCATGATGACCATTGGAGATGTTGGAAACCACCTTGATATGAGAATAGCCAAACCCTAGTTTTGGTTGATTGCCTAGGAGAGGGTTTGTCCGTCAACCCTTGAGAAATCCTGAGGATGTATGAAATGTCTTGAGAAGTGAGGGAAAATTTTGGGTATGACACAGGCCTCTAATGTTTAATGGAGAAAACTTCGACTATTGGAAGGACAAAATCAAAATTTTCTTTCCGCTCATGACGCTCTGCTGGGACATGGTAACAGATGTATACACTCATCCCGCTGACACAAGTGGTCAAGATTCAAAGGAAGAAACCGCCGACCAATGTAGGAAGAAGGAATTCAAAATCACCATAAAGCAGAATTATCCTCCTAAGTGCTATCCTACATTAAGTGAAGAGAAGATCATAAAAGAGACTCACCTAAGAACATCTTTGACTTAAGAATGACAAATGAAGGCAACATGCAGTCAAAGAAACAAAACCCTTGCTCTCATTCAAGTACAAAGCATTCAAAATAGAGGAAGATGAAACCATTAGCAATGTTCCGAGGTTTCAAATTGTAGTTGGTCTAAAGGTTCCGGAAAAGGATATTATATTGCAGATCATGTAAAGAAATTAATCAAAAGTCTACCTAAGAAAAGGAGACCCATGGTGATAGCTCTTAAGCTTGCAAAAGATCCTCAATAAGATTTCTCTAAGAACTCATCGCCTCTTTAAGAATTCACGAGATAGAATTAGAAGAAGATGAGCCCAGAAGAAAGGTAAGTCTATTGCTCTTAAATCTAACAAAAATATGATTCCAAAGCTTTCTGGTGAAGAAGAAAACTCTAGAGGATCATCATCAAGAAGATGAGTTATCTTTACTCCATAAGAGTTCAACAACTCGAAGAATAGACAGAGGAAGTTTAGAAATCCTAAAAGATCTAGCAACTTCTAATTCATCCTCTGACACAAAAATTGAATAAAGAAGTTGTCCTTATGAATGTAAGGAACCTGTCACTACAAAAGCGATCGAAGAAAGAATATGTTCCAAAGTCCGGAACTTAAAGCTGGTGGTCGCGTGAGGTTTCGGAGGCAAACAAAAGGGTAAAATCATTGGCTGGCTTGAACGGTTCTTTACCTCTATTACTAATGTTCTATTAGTAGATGGATTGATGCATAATCTATTATCGATAAGTCAATTAAGTGATAACGGTTATGAAATAATCTTTAATCAAAAGTCAAAGTTGTTAGCAAAAAGATGGAACAATCATATTTAATGGTAAAAGGAAAAACACCATTTATAAAATCAAACTTTCTAAACTTAAGAATCGAATGTTAAATGCCTCATGTCCGTGGACAATGAGCAATGGGTCTAGTAATGCATTTATTGGAACATGTTAGTATGAGAAGAATATCTCAGAACAAGCTCAATCTAGTAAGAGGACTTCAAATTTGAAGTTCAGCTCAAATGCTCTGTGAAGCATGTCGAAAGGAAAATTTGCAAACCTCCTTTTAAATCAAAAATGTTGTTTCTACCTCTAGGACATTAGAACTTGATATTGATCTGCTTGGACCAGTTGAAACCGATCCATCAGGGCAAGAAGTATGCATTGGTGATCGTAGATGACTATAGCAGATGGACATGGGTAAAGTTCTTAAGACACAAGGATGAGTCACATTCTGTGTTTCTAAATCGAATGTAGTCCGAATAAAAAGAGTTTAGAATTATAAAATTAAGTGATCATGGTGGAGAATTTGAAAATAAAGGTTTTGAAAAACTTTTAATGAAAATAGTATTTCTCATGATGTTTCTTGTCCTAGAACTCCATAACAAAATTGAGTAGAACATAAAAAAGTAACTTTACAAGAAATGGTCTAACCATGATCAATGAGACTAACATTGTTGAATAATTCAAGTAAGCAAGTGAACACAAGTGTGTTATATTCTAATAGAATCAGATAAGACCTATTCTCGAGAAGACTCCTTATGAATTGTGGAAGAACAAAGCCCAACATTTCTTATTTTCATCCTTTTGGATGCACTTGTTTCATTCTAAATACAAAGATTATCGAATAAATTTGATTCTAAGGCACAAAAGTGTTTAATGTTAGGATATTCAACGCTCAAAAGGCCTACAGTAAAACACCGAAACACATATTGTGGAAGAATCTATTAATGTCGATTGATGATAAGTTGCCCTCAAAAAGTCAAAGCAAAAGATTCTCTTATAGATATAGAAGTTCATATTTCAAGATCGAAGATAGTCCTGACAAAGAAATGATTTTAAAGAAACCCTCAAAGAAACATCAAGGACCCATTTAGAAGAAACCATTTAGCAACGTAGCTCATCCCAAGAAATGATTCTGGGAAAGAAAGATGATCCAATCAGAACCAGATCAACATTCAGAAATTATGAAGAATCTCTCATGGGACTGGTTTCCTTGATTGAACCAACTTCTATAGATGAATCTCTTCAAGACAATGACTGGATCATGGAAATGCAAGAAGAACTAAATCAATTCACCAGAAATGACGTATGGGATCTTGTACCCAAACCAAAAAGGTTTCAATATTATTGGAACTAAGTGGGTCTCAGAAATAAGATTAGCGAACAAGGAGAAGTAGTAACAAACAAAGCTCGAATGGTAGCACAAGGTTATAGTCAGCAAGAAGGGATTGACTATACAAAAAGTGCATTTCTAAATGGTTACATTGATGAAGAAGTATATGTGCATCAACCCCCTGGTTTTGAAAACTCAAAACATCCAGATCTTGTTTATAAGCTTAAAATATCTTTATACGGTCTAAAGCAAGCTCCTAGAGCTTGGTATGAAAGACTAAGTAATTTTCTATTTGAAAAAGATTTTACCAGAGGGAAAGTGGACACAAATTTATTCTGTAAGACATCTAAAAATGATATTCTGATATGTCAAATTTATGTTGATGACATAATTTTTGGTTCTACTAAAGCCTCCCTTGAGAGAGAATTTCTAAGTCTATGCAGCAGAGTTTGAAATGAGTCTCATGGACGAACTCAAATTCTTTTGGGAATTCAAATAAATCAAACCTCGTACAACTTACATACATCGTAAGTACGTTAAAGAACTCAATAAATTTGACATTTTATAGCAAATGCTAAAACTCCTATGCATCCCACATGTATCTTGGAAAGGAAGAGGTAGTAAGAAAGTAGATCAAGATCTACAAAGGTATGATTGATCTCTCCTATATTTAATCGCACAAGACCTCGATATTCTATATGTGTTTGTCTCGATATTCCAATCGATCCTAGAGAAACTCACTTAAGCGTTGTTATGAATTCTCAAGTATCTGAAAGGTACTACTAATCTTGGATTGTGTTATAGAAAATCTAGAGAATACAAACTTGTAGGTTACCGTGGATCACTTTTTGGAGATGTAATAGAAAGATAAAGCACTTATGGAAGTCTGTAGTTTTGGGAGAAAACGATATCTTGGTCCAAAGAAAAGACAATCCACTATTGCACTATCAACTACGTATGTGTATTATATCGCAAATGGATGTAACTTAGATGCTCGGATGAAAATTCGCTTGAGGACTTTCGTATATTCGTGAGTAACATTTCTATCCTCTCGTGATAACACTTCTTCCATTTACTTATCTAAAAATCCTATTTTATACTCTAGAGATAAACATATAGAAATTAAACATCACTTCATTAGGGACTATATTCATAAGGGAATTCTTTTATTAAAATTTATTGACTGCACTATCAATGGGTCGATGTTTTCACAAAACCTCTTCTCAAGATAGGTTTAATTTCATTCTAAGACATCTCAGATGGAATAATGCCCAGAATGAATAACTTAATTTTGTACGCTTATCCCTCGTAGTATTATTTCTTTTGTGAACATCCATCAATTGTCCTTCATAAGTGAGAAGGGTAAATGAATCAAAATCTATCAAGAAGATTCGAAAGATGAGTCATCTTGACATAGATGCACACAGCTCACCAAATCAACATTTGTCAAACTTAATCACTAAGCACTATTAGAAAATGAACACGTGTTCAAATTCGATAAAAGTGAAACATTTGAGTTGATGAGGCTGAGTACCTGGTCACATCGGAAACTGTTCTCAAAATCTTCACGCTATCTCTTGTGTCAGCAATCATTATGTTTCTTAATCATTATTTTTTTCCCAATAAATTTAATTAATTGCATGTTTTCAAAAAAAATTCTATATATACTCAACCTTTAACCCTTTTTAAAACCATCGTGTCAAAAACCCTTATTTGTCATTCTTTCTTTTGAAAACCCTTATTTTCAAAGTCACTTATTTCTTCTCTCAAAACCTAATTCTTGATAACAATGGCTTCATCATCATCCCAAATGCAACAACAATAGCAACAACAACCTCAACCCATCTCCAATGAGGAAGTTTTCTCCGACCCTCACAAAACTCTTCTCACACCTTGCAACAATCTTGAAGTTCTCGTGAATTTCTTGTGGATTTCAAAGTATGAAGGAAAACGGGCATGATCTCCTGAAGAAGTGAAATTTCAAGGTTGGTCTGTGATTTTGGTCGCTTGATAGGTCCAGCTTTTTCCTAAGTTAGTAAAGGAATTCGGATTCACGCCACTCTCAAAATCGTGTCACCTCATATGTTCGGGAAGAAAATAATCATCATCAAGATCTCATTGAAGACTTATTGGTCATGACGGAAATGGAGTAAAGTGTATTGATATGGCTGAAAAACAAGTTCTAACCTAACCAAAGTCTCCCAAGAGATTTTTACTCTAGGCAACATTCGAACAAAATCAATGATCTTAAAGATCACTCGAATTTGGGCCAAAATAATTGGTGCATTAATCACGAAAACCATCAAGCTCTACCGACTATATCAACATTGATAAGCCCTCTACTCTATTGCAACAAAAACAAAATCCATCTCCCTCAACTGCTCAATCATCCGAAAATAAGCAATGAAACAAGAGAAGGAGAAAGAACCAAAGAGATGGATTCCTCCAGGCTTATTTTATATTCTGAGAGAATCAACCGATCGATCATCTAAGTGAAGCCAAACCGTAGATGATCCGAATCCAATCGTTGGAAAGCCTCTCAAAAGAAGATGAAAATTAGTACTCTCTCAAAAGAAACCCACATCTATGGTGAACGAAATGTCTCTCGCTAAGAATCCCTCCGAACTTCCCTTGTTCTCATACATTCATGCTACAAGACCATATATTATTTGTGACTATCTACAAGCTTGCAAAGAAGATGGTATGATCCCGATCTCAATATTCTAGATTTTCATCAACCAGATGTTGCTACGGAAAGTCCAAGAAGAAGAAAGAATGAAGGCACCTCTAAAAAACAAAAGGTGCCAAAAGAAAGGTACCTCATTGTTTGTTTATTTTTTTGAACCAATATTGACATCAACACCTGGTCAATCTTCACCTCCAAAAACTTCTGTACCAAAAAATTCACCCCAAACTCTTGATGACTTTGATATTGAAATTGATACCTTTGTTCTTGTTACTGAACCAATAACTCATCCTCAACCAAAACTTGCCAAAGTACTTTCAGATATTGAAACATTTGATTCTGCCATTGAAACACAACCAGAAACTGCCACCTCTTCTACCCCATAGTCTCCTCATGCTCGCCAACCAGAAAATCCAAAAGAATCGTATGAACCACAATCAGAAGATACCACCACTACCACTCCACAAACAATTACTTCTCCCCAGCAAGAAAATCCAAACATATCATCTGATCCATCACCAGAACTTAATCCCATTATCCCTGGAATCACGTGTCCACTCAACACGTCACAACCAGAACACAATACTTTCACCATTCCAGATCTTCCATCCCCTTATGAATCTACACCACCTAACTCTCCAAATTCTCCAATTGTCCTCACAGACTCTCCATCACCTAAAAAATCACCAGATAATTCCCGCAAAACCATCATTGATCTTGATACATGGAACTACCTTCTGACTACTCCAAACAAAATAGCAGTTCCCAAACCAAAACCCTAAACCTCCCAAGCAGATGTTGGTGATTCTTTATTGGTATTTGGAACAGAAATCCAAGCATGGGTTGACTCTCCAAACATGCTACTTTGGATAATCAATCCAACAAAGTCTCGAATACCTTTGGAATCAGCCTGTAAAATGGTTTATGCCCAATCTAGAGACAGAAGAGCTTTGCTATGGTATGGCTTTAGAAGTTTGGTGAATGGTCAAGATGTTTGAATACCATGTTGCTCAGCTTTAAGGACGCCCATAATCTAATCCTAACAAATGCTCCATGGGAATCCATAGCAGGCATCTCTCAAGAAGGAGTCTCAACCTTGGTTACTTTTCAAGACAAAAGAAAATCTATTGTCGAACTCTATGAAGGTCCTGCCACGGGTCTCTTGAATCACTGAAAAGGATGCTTCCACCTTCTTTTGTTATTCAAACTCGAAGCTTTAAAGAAGGAAAATAAGGAAGGTCTAAAAAGACTAGACAAGCAAGATGAAACAAACCAAGAGCTCAAGGAGATGATGGGAAAACAAGAAGCTTCAACATCTGAGATCAAAGGGATGATTGAAGCACTGGTCTCAAGAATTACTCCTCCTTCTTAAAATTTATTTTTCAATGTATTTTTTCGCAATGTTTTTTTATAATTTTCTTTTCGCTTTCTCTATCTCGCATCTTTGCTTACATTTGTTTTATTCCATTAATGCAATTAGCTTCTATTTTGCTCTTTCCAAATCGTTCTTTGACTCATGACAAAAGGGGAGAACATAAGATATTTTGAACATCATAGTTGTCGTTAGACTAAGTCTCAAACATTCTGATATCACCCTTGATTCTATTTTGTCTAAGTTTAAATCAGGGAACATCTATGCTGGGAAGCAACTTATGCCACATGGATCTATCAGAATCTTAATCATATTTTGAACGAATATTCTCAATGAAGTATACTATCACTATATTTATATAAATATTAAACTTAGGGTGAGATCTCTTTTTACAAAATATTTATGTTTTGTCATCATCAAAAAGAGGGAGATTTTTAGAAGTTAGTTTGGTTCTACATCTTCTAAAGAAGTTTTGATGATAAAAAATTCTATGGATGAAAATTATATTCTGACTATGATAGATAAATATTTTATATTGTTATCTTCTAGTGTTAATATGCACAGATAAAGTTCTGGTTCTAAGAGAACAAGAAGAATAATTTGCGCCTCTGTTAGTAAGAAGAAGTTCTGATTGATAAGAAAGATACGCTAAAAGTAGCCTTCAAATTATCACGCTCATTAGAAGAAGTTCTGCTTAGCTCAAGTCAAACTTCTGAAAGCACCAAGTTGCATCTTAAACTCTGATATCTATCCTTCTGGTTGTATGTCATACTTAGATCTGATGTGTTACAAAATTGACAAATGTAAATATTAAAAGTAACGGCTGGCTGGAGACAAGATCTATATTTATGGAAAGAAGCACTTAATGCAAATCATCAACATTCCTTTTGTAAACTCTGGTGACTCCTAACGGATCAAATTAATTGCCTATATAAAGGAGCATTACCTTCAAGCTTCAGCGTAAAATCTCACCTCTGAAAACAACTCAAAAGCTCACTTTTTATTTTCCTCAAAGTTGTTTTATTATTTTCTGTTCTAAATAGTGTATACATCAAAGTTGTGATATAGCTTGTAAGAAGCATTGTTAACACATATTCTTGTCAGAATCGTTTGTACCTTGAGTAACCAAGTTGTGGTTATATCTCAAGAAGACATTGACAATTGTCATCGTGGTTGTAATCAAAGATTTGATTAGTGGATTAAGACCTCGTTGAGAGAGGCAAATCACCTTGATGGGTGAACTAGAGTAGTTTGAGTTTAAACGAACCAAGATAAAAATAACTTTGTCAAATTGTTTTAATTTAAAAACCCCAATTCAATCCCCCCTTTCTTGTGTTTTTCAACCTTCACTTATTCAGGGAGAGATATGATCAAAGACTAAAAATATGTCATGTAAAAAAAAAAGGAGTATGTGAGTGAAATATCTTCTATTAGATGTTTTGAATGCCGTCAAAACTAGGAAATATGTAGTATATGTATATTGGACAATATCTCTTTGTATCTAGGTTGCATTATCATAATAGAACATTTATAGATTGAATCAAAAGATTTTGGACATGTTAAGAACTTCAAAAGTATCTTTTTAAAATGAAAATTCATGTTTAGAGTTGACTCATTCATCTTAGGAGTCAACCTCGAAAAATATGAAAAGAAAGTCTTGGGTTCAAGGGAGTCGACTTCTTGAGTCAAGGAGCTGACTTCTGAAAAAAATTTCAAAAATATATTCTCTAGCTCTCAAGGATCCGAAAGCTTGGCACTGGAGTCAACTCATTACACGATGAGCCGACTCCCGTGTATGGGTGACTTCTACTAAAGTTGACTTTTCACATTTTTCTTCATCCAAAAGTTGACCCATCGGTAGGTCGAATCCTTTCCCTATGAGTCGAATCCGCCAGTATGAATCAGCTCTATCTGATTCATGCGTCATTTTATGACACAAAATCTAAAATATTTAAAGAAATTTCTCATCATCTTTATCCTTCTCTCTCTCTCTCTCTCTCTCTCTCTCTCTCTCTCTCTATCTATCTATCTATCTATCTATCACAGTATACACATTAACAAATTACATAATCATTCTTTGTTTGTGTCCCATGTAGCGATAGCTTGATAACGTCCAATTATGGTTCATTGTAATCGATTAGGTTAAGAATTATTTGGGGGTTTCATATAATAAAATCAATTTGGGGTTTTCCTTCAAGATCAATTGGTGATTTGAAGGTTTTGGACAAGATTACACTATTTGGATTCAACCGATTTAAAGCTTTGAAGAATGGTGAGTTCGATTGAAGGAGTACCATGAGACAGAGGATCAAATTAGTATATCTTGCGTCACAATACATTCGCGAATTTGATTTAGATGACTAAAGTATTTGAAGAATGGTGTTTCTTGAAAAGGAGTACCATGAGACAAATGATCAAATTAGAAGTATCATGTTCACTTGATCGAGCTTAAGATCAAGGGGTGAGAAGAAGATAGAATCAACAACATAAAAGGGTTTAGGGTTTAGGGGTTAGGGGTTAGGGTTTAGGGTTTGAAGAATGGTGAGTTCGATTAAAGGAGTATCGGAGACGGAGGATCAAATTAGTATATCTTGAGTCACGATACGTTCACAATTTGGATTTAGATGACTAAAGTATTTGAAGAATGAAGTTTCTTGCAAAGGAGTAGCATGAGACAAATGATCAAATTACAAGTATCACGTTCATTTGATCGAGCTTAAGATCAAGGGGTGAGAAGAAGATAGAATCAACAACATACTTAGGGTTTTGCTTGTTGGATTACCACTTGTTCTCTTGTATCAACATTTTGCAAATGTTAATTTTCATTATCTCAATTTAGAATAGAATCCAGGGCAGACGTACCTTTAGCGAGGCTGATTGAGGAACCGCTAAACAAATCCTTGTGTCACTCTCTTACTCTACTTTACATTTTATTTTAAATTGTGAAAACTTCAATTGTGCGATCGATACATTGAGATAATATCTTAGGTTAATACCATAAACATTTTTGTTGACTTGATTACAATTATTGTGATTGTAATTGGTTTCTAACATCAACAAAATCATACAAAAACTTGATTGTATCGATTGCACCCAAATGTTACAAATGTCTTAGTTAATTTTATTGTTGATTGTTTCATTAGAAATTGATTGTTATAACATTGTTTATTTAAATTTGGTTTGTTGAAAATATATTGATTATTTTTCTCATATAAACTCATTCTATCGATTTAACGATATCCGATCTTTCGTTAATAATTCAAATATATAATTTTAATTTGGTTTACTTTTTCACCTATAATTTAAATAAATTTTAAAAAATTAATTTGTGATCTATTCAACCTCTTTTAAATGGTAGCTTATTGTATAAGACGTAATACTCAAGATCTCTTTTACTCCAAAGTTATATATAGACCATGACAACAACCTTTACACGCTCCAAATTTGATATGCTACTTTTATATTTTAGCACATATAAATGATTTATTGTAGGTAATTGATTTTTGTAAAATGCCTTGCTATATTTGACAATCTTTCGTTATTTATGTGAGCTTGACATAATCCTAGAAATTTTCATACAATAAAGTATTTATGTTTCCAAAGAAAGCACAATTTGAGATTGTATTATTTGAGAAAAACAACGCATGCATAGAATGACAACATGCGAAAGTATAACACCATATTGAGAATTTATTGATACAACAAAACTAGACATAAAAATGGAAAAATGACAACATGGAAGTTTTTTAGGTTTCCATTAGAGCACACCAAATGTCACACCCATATAACTCTAAATCCACAATACTTTCTGAGGATATTGACTGGGTTGTTCCTTCCCATCTTCATCTTTGCATGTTGAATGGGCTTGCACCTATGAGTCTATTTGAGAACGAAAGAATGTTGAAAGTATTGTATAAGTCAAATGCAATTGGAGAGCTTTAGAAATTGTTTTAGAAAAATAACTTATTTGAAAAGTTGTTCCGCATCGTAATAGAAAAAAATCGAAAAGAAATCGATTTCGCAATTAGAGAAACCATTTCGCCACGAAAATGATTTTTGGTTTAGCATTAGTTCGCTTTTTTGTTTTGTTGTTATGTCTTGTATTAAGTTTGATGCCTATAAAAGGCAATCTCTTTTGTAATATGTACATTGTGTATTCTATTTGTGAATGAACATTTTAATTTCCTCAATTACTCTCTCTCTCTCTCTCTCTCTCTCTCTCTCTCTCTCTCAGATTTTCCCATTTTCTCTAAACTTCATCTTCCAATTCTACCTTCACCATTGATTCACCCCAATTTTGTATGTTCCATATGATATTAGAGTCCGGTTTCGATCTATTAACTGCTGCAAACATGACAACAAGCGATCAATTCCTACCAACCTCCCAATGCTTGATTCCAAGAATTATAAAAATGTGTAAACAAATGAAAGTTTTGTTTGGGTATCAAGAAATCCTTAAAGTGGTGAATGATGGAGTCATATTACTTGTAGCAGGCTACATGCAGAACAATGCACATTCATGGAAGAAAAGAAGAAAGACTACAAAGCCCTCTTCTTGATACATCTTGCGTCGACAACAACAACTTTGAGAAAGTTGGTGATTGTATTCAAGCAAGCAAGCTTGGGAGATCCCAAGAAATCGTATAGGTGTCGACAAAGCGGTTGGTGAGGCTACAAACTCACAAGAGGCATTCAGTTGGTACAAATTGAAGAGAAGCAATCGATCAACAATTACATTACGCGATAAGGCGTTTGGTGAATCAAATGAAGTCTTGCAGGAAACCGTTCGATACCAAATATAGTAGCTAAAATCTTGCATTCTTTAACATCAAGATTGATAAATCATTGTGGTACTCATAGAAGAATCAAAGGATCTTCTCACCATGATCAAGGAGGAGCTTCAAAGCTCATTGGAGGCACATGAGCAAAGGCTGGATGAAAGAGGAAATGACAAGGCCAAGGCAGAAATTGCGTTGCAAGCAAGGTTCAAGGAGAAGAACAAGAGATCGAAAGGCAAGAGGTCTTCGAAAGGCAAAGCAAATTTCCAGAATTTTGGTGGAAAAGATTCACAAAATTCAAGAGGTTCCATGGCACAATGAGGAGAGAGCAGCTCTAAAGGTGGTGGTCAAGGCAAAAACTACAAGATAGGTGACAATAGTAACGTGAAGTGTTTCAATTGTCAAAAGCTTGGCCATTTCGCAAGAGATTGTTATGCGAAATCGAAAGAAAACCATGGAGATGAAGCCAAGGTTGCCAGGCAAGAGGTAGAGGATGATGATACGTGTAACGCCCCGTTTTAATTAATATTATATTATATTAATATTTTTGAGTTATCGGTCGATATTTATTTTTGCATTTAGAATAGTTATATTAGTCGATATATCTCGATAATATATTTGGCGACGCTTTGTTCGGTCCAGCTTTTATTCCGTTAAGTTCGGTAAAATATTATTCGGATCCGATATTTAATTTTCTAAATTATTTTAATTAATTGAGTAAATAATATTATTAGATATTATTAAGGTATTAATTAATAAAATAAGTTGGTTGTCATACCCAATTTTTACCTAATATACCACCTTACATTTGCATCATTGCATCATTACGATTCGTAATGTAATTAATTGTGGCTCCTACAGGTCAAAATTAGGGTTTCACAAGATTTTCATCTGATTCAAGAGGCAATCAATTAGGGTTTGAGTTTAATCCACCTCAATTGATCTATCTTGATCAAACCATCAACCTCTGATCTTCAGATATCCAACTTTTCCTCATGATCTATCAAGGATCGACCAATTAGGGTTTTCATCGAGGATAAGCAATCACTGATTTTCTGATCAATTAATGACTTTTTTTATTTGAGATTGATCTTCATATCCTAAATACAACATGTTGACCTAATTTATGGATTCAAAACATCACAGAAGTTCACAGAATTCATCACTCAATTTCTGGATCATCTGATGAAATTTCATCTCAGACCGAAAAGTCAAACTTTGACTTTGGTCAACTTTTTCAAGACAAAACTTTTTCAATCATCAAAATACTTAAAATGATCCATCATGATCATAAAAAATCAAGAAATTTGGAAAAGTCAAAATTTTCAACGCTTAGAAAAATTTTCAAGTGTTAAAATTTCACATTTTTTCCAAACTTCATGGCAATTTTTTACATAGTTCCATTTGGAATTAGAAAAAACTCAAAACATGAAAGTTGTAGCCCTTGAAACAAGATTTCCAAAATGTCCAAGAACTCTCAAATCTATGGAGGCTAGCTATACTTTTGATTTTGAAACATAGAGCTCCAAAATCCTTGATTTTCAAGTACAACTTTCAAGATTATAGGTCATTTTTGAGTTTCTTCTTCTAGAAGCCATGCCACCTAGCCAAGAGGGATAGAGCTGATAAATATCAGTTGGAGGGTAATTATGATGGGATAAGATCAAGTTAAATAATTAACCATGATTAAAAGGAAGCTTCCTTTTGCATTTATTGCAAAAATGACTCCTTGCCATCTAAGGCAACTTGTAAATACCAATGCCAATCTTCTTCACTTACCATTCAACTTTTGACCTATAAATAGAGGTCATGTTGGCCATTTGAAACTACACCAAAGCTATGCCAAAACAAGCTTTCTCACTTCTTTCTTAAAATTCAAGTAACATAGTGTAATTTGAGAATCTTGTGATTTTTCAAAACTTGTGAAAAAACATGAAAGATTTGGTGTCTAACATGTCATAAACATCATATGTAATTGGTTTGTAACTTAAAATAAACACAAGAATCACTAAAACTCAAATTTGCATTTCAAAATTCTAAACTTGCCAAACCGCCATAACATTCGAATTTGATCATTGGCTCAAGCAAGTTGTGATTTTTCACTCAAACATCATCAACATACTCCATATGGATGATGCGCACCATTAACTTCAACCCTGTAATACCTCTAACATAGAATTCAAGTTTCACTTTGAAGCTTATACAGGTGGACTTGGTAGGAATGATCCGTGCCAATTCAGAGTGAATGACCATCCTCACACAATCCTGAAGTCCGTTGGTGCTATAGAGTCATCAAAATAGTTCCGAAACACTCCATTAACAACTCGATCTCAGCTTCAAGAGGTAAGAACACGAACTTCAAACTCCTTGATTTCTTGCCTTCCAAAAAGCTCTTGGCCGCTTTGTTTCGCACCATCACCGATCAATAACCTCACTCAATTGATTAATTCCTTCACCACACGATTTCAATTAGGATTTTCAAAACTAGGGTTCTTCGTGTTCGTGCGAAATTTAATCATGTTAAATTGGAAATAAATGAAATTAAACAACATAATCATGTTCCCGGGTTTAAAACGATCAAGTTTGATGTTTACATCATTCAATTTCATCAAGAAATAAGGATTTTAGGATTGATGAAGATTGAGAGGATGAAGAACATCGCTGCTTTTTTCAAATTTAAAATCCAGTTTATAATATAATTAGTTGGTTTGATTTCAATACACGGATGTATTGCTTCCCAGCTGCCAGCTCACTCACAAGTCACTCTTGCCACTTGCCTAATGGTCCCGGTCCGAGTAGCCTTGGGACCATTTTGCCAAACTTTGTAATTTTTTTCATATTTTTTTGCAAACTTTGACTTTTTCAAAACCCAATCAAAACTCCTCATTTTGAGATGATTTTTTGTACACTTGTCAATTAACATATCTATTTTAGGATAGTGTCAAAAAATTTCAGAAAAACTTTCATCTGATTATATTTTTATCGAAATAAAAGTGCACGCTTGAGTACTTTTCAAAGCACTTTCAAAAGGTGATTTTTTCAAACTTTCGAAGCCCGATTTTTTTTCAAACTTCTTGTAAGTAAACTTCATCTTTCAAAAACACTTTCAAGATCATTTTTCAAAACCTTTCATCAAAACTTACATCTTTTTTCCATGATCGATCCGATTTGACGATAAACCGAATTCGCTTTTTTCCTCGAATTTCTTAACCGATCATGGGCCTCACAAGTCCAAAAAAATTTTATGTACATACATATTTTGTACATATCAAATTTTTATGTACATACCAATTTTTATTTTGTACATAATACAGATATTTTGTAAATACTCAAATATGTATAAACATCGATCGCTTGTTTTCGCTCGTTTGATATACACTAAATACCATTGGTATTAAAAGAGCATTATTCCCGTGAAATGCTTTTAAACCAATGGGCCTCCTTATGGTATAAGTCTCAACCCTCCTATGTACATCCACATCCTCCTCAGACATACATACTGCTCGCGGTACATACTTACTTCCTTGTACAATTCAAACTTGAAAATAATCAAGTTACTGCTTTAAACGCTCGCTTTACACACACTTGTTTATATTTTCTTCATAAACTCTTGTAAATAAACTTTACACGATTATTTATATTTTCTTCATAAACCCCGTGAATAAACTTCTATACGCTTGTTTATACAACTGCTCTAGTTATAACATAACAACTAGTCTAACCAATAGGTTCCCATAGTATTAGCCTCCTCGGGCTTTGTACAAGGTAACTCATTTCATTTTATTTCAGCCTCCTCTTAGGCTTCATATAAGAAAACTCATTCATCCGAGTTTAGCCTCCGCTTAGGCTTCATATAAGACAACACTCCCTGAGTCGCCCTCCTTGGGCTTCGCTCAAAAGAACTCCTCATTGAGTTTAGCCTTCTCTTGGGCATCATACAAGAAAGAAACCAGAAATCTCTTAAGCCTCCTATTGGGCTTCCAATACAAAGAATCACCCGCTAGGATAGTACCCAGAGTATAATTTCCGTGAAATTGCTCTTAATCCTAAAAGGATGGTTTCCTTGAAACTTTTAAAGCTAAAGCCACCATACCCTATAGCTTCCTCGAGCTTCATACAAGGACCCTCGATGACCCTCGATGACCCCTCGAATGCCTCTCTGGGCTAACAATACAAGGACCCATGGGCTTTTAAAATTATCCCTAATCCAATCAATTTCTCCTAGATTTAGACATTTATCATCTCTATGGAAGAAGTATCTCATCTATCACATCACATACAATCAAAAACTTTTCAAACTTTTTCAAACAAAAACATCTCTTAATCGAAGTGGTAACGCTTGTACACTCAAGCAAAACACCTAATGCTTACAATTAAAAGATTCAATCATCTTTTCAAACATCTTCTTAAACTCGTAAGTGGTAACGCTTGTACACTCAAGCAAAACACCTATAACTTACGATGAAAGATTCAATCAATCAACCTTTTCAAAAATGTATGTGATGAAATAGATTAGATACATTTTCATTAAGATGACATTTGTCCTGTCTCTTACTAACATCTCGTTGCTTCCACTAGCATAAGTGGGAACTACGATTGCTCGACTTTCTCAACATCCTTTGAGAATACGTAGACACAAGGTCTCATCCTTGGCGAGCAAATTTCTTTCTCTCAAACGAAACAAACCATAGATCCCTTTAGATCCGAGCTACAAATGCTCGATTCCCATTGGGATATGTATGCAGAGGATCCCAAAGATCTTTTGCAGTACAATAATAACAAAATCTAGGATCCCACATAATCTTCCTTCTTAAAATCCAAAGGAGAAACTTTCCCAATCATAGAAATAGCAATTTAAAACACACAAACATATCAAACATATTCATATATAAAGCTATAGATAACTATATATATTTAGGGTGCTCCATCTATTCCCTTTATATAACAAACCCCTTACCCGGATCTCCCCAAATGCTTACGCCTAGTTCACGCTAGTCGTAATGCATATCATAATCAATTGAGGGTATTAACAATTTTCCCTTTTCATAATCATAAATTCTTGTGTTGAAAATAATAAAGCTTGATGCTCATGCATCTTTATAAACAAATCAAAAGAGTAAATCGCTTCGAGCTAGAGAATCCAACCGATTCGATTCCTCGCGTCACTTTGTAGTGTGAGAGTAATTAAAGAGAAATGGTTTACACCCTTGGCTAGTAAGAAAACATCATTATAAACTATTTTCCTCCTTTTCTTCCATTACACACAAAACCAACATAGAAGCATAGAGAGAGCTTGAGGTGTTGGAAGAAGAAGCAGAAGAGCAAGAGAAGAGCTTGAGGATTGGGTTTGTTGAATCATCAAGGATCCTCCAATCACTAGAGGTAAGGGGTTTGATTTTCCACTTCCTATAATTAGGGTTTGATAGGTATATTGTGAATTTGGGATAGAAATTGATGTTGTGGTTTATGAGTTGTATGTGTGATTGTTGAATGACATAGAAAGTTTGAGTTAGGAGTATGGATTGTGGGTGTTTTAGGTGCTAGCTTGTAGAAATTAGAAGTATTAAAAATAGAAATGCAAAACCTGAAAACCCGTAAATAAGATCCGCCTCAGATCAGAAATACGCAGGGAAGAAGAAAGAAACGTGAGGAGGAACTGGGGGAGGCGCCCACCTCACTGGCGGCCACTCCCCAGGAGTCAGTCTTTTGTTTTAGAAGGTCAGACGGCCCCTTAACGCCAAGGGAGGAGAAGAAATGCTACGCTCGCTTTCTCGTAATTCATGTTTTTCTGCTTTCCGCATAATTGTTTTCTCGCATAATTCTTCCTTGCTAGCTTCGCTTTGTTTAATTCTCTAATTCCACATAATACTAGTTAGTATTAATAAAATATAACTAGGCATAAGTTAGCCAATTAAATTTGGAACCCGATTATGTTCTGTTTTCCCGATTTCGACATTTTGGACGAGCAAGTTGTTCCGAGTTCAATGAAAATTGACATGCTACCTAAGTTCGTGTAGAAACGAGTGGTGAGGTTAGTTTTTCAAATTAAGAGTTTTACAGATGACCAAATAGGCCAATTTACGTTAAATTGAATCGGATTGCGCTTTAGTAGATTTAAGACAATATGGATAATTGCCATGTTGACGATTATGATTAATCGCTATTAGGAATGGTTTTCAGATGATTATAGGTGTTTTAACTATTTTTCCGTATTTGGAATTTAGTGAATGAATTGATAATGATGTGGTGTGATTAAACATGATGTGCATGGACGGTTTTATTAACGAATACTTGATATATGCAATGATATGTTTATCTTGATGTGGATGAATATGGCGACGTGGACTTTATGTCAATTTTGATGCCGATGATGTTTTGTTATGTTGTTTTTATTTCGAGTCACATACATTGCATTGGCGACAAAGGCTTTTATGCCAAGGACGAGGCTTTATGCTGCTGACGATGGGCTTTATGGCAAGTGTTTCTAATTATGGAAAAAGCCACGGCAACATACATGCATGGAGTTTATGTTTATGTATGTTTGTTGTTTGGCGTTGGGTTTTAATTGATGGATGATGTTGAATTGCAATGATATATGATGCTTGTTTGGGGATGATCTTTATGATGAACATGAAATGAATATGACTTGATAATTTCATGATAACTAGGGCGATGAATATAAATGATGAGTTTTCATGATTTAACTTTAAAATATGATGGATTTATGCCAAAAGCGACGATGGGCTTTATCCAATTGGTGATTATTTTATTTATGTTGCTTATGTTATTAACATTGTTTGATGATGTTGTTTGATGTTGTTGTTTATGATTGCCGTGTTTATTTGACGTATTGACTTGTGATGATTTCTGGTGATGAACATTTATGTGTTGTTGTGACGATTTATGTCGATGAGGTTATGACGATAAAATGTAGATTATACACATTAGAATGACGATTAGAGTGAGTGAGTTTTGGATATGTGTTGAATTGCACTTATTAACCTATACCCTTTATAATTGAAACTATATATATATTTTATCATGCCTTTAATTATATGTTTTGAGTATCTCACCCTTTATTGTTTCACGTACCTTTATATTGGTAACGTGCGGTTATGAAGATTATATGGTAGCTTTATTAGTCGGTGCCTCGATACATAGCACCGGAAATATTTATGTTGTTTGTTGTTGTTCTTTTGTTGTTATCCCTTTGTGAATAAGAATCATACTTTATGAAAACATAATTGATGAGGAAGTTTAATAAAGAAGATGTTTTGATTTTTAAGAATCAATTTATGATTTCGATGATGCTATGTATCCTAGATTTATACTTTAAAGCAAACTATTTAAAGTGATTTGATTTTGAAGGTGTGCCTCAATATTGAATTTATAAAATTTTAATTACTCCGATTTTACTTATAAAACATTGGGTAATATTGGGTGTTACAATATGCTTTTGTCATGATTCATTTCAGAGGGTTGGACAACAAAATGATCGTCGAGGTTAGACAACAATCAACAGAATTTCTGCATAAATTAGCGAAACACAATGGTTGTTTGAGGAGGATTTCAAAGTATGAGAGTGGTAATTGGACTGGGTTGTTCAAATATGACGGGTAGAAAGGATTGGTTTATAAGAAAGCCACAGTTAGAATAGAATAGATAGATGGAGATTTCACACGTTAGGGTCACCGGGTGTAGGTGATGTCTTGATTAAGAAAATGGAGGTCATTCCTTAATCAAAATGATTGTACATTTCGAATTAGATGTAATCTCTTGAGCATTGGCCAATTACTCGAGAATAATTACATAATTCGGATGCCAAGATTTTATGATTTTGACCAAAAGGCGTTTTAATCTGAGAGCACCCATGGTTGCAAATCACTTTCAAGATAGTTGAAAGTAATGGAACACAAATGTCTTGCTTGCTGCAAGTCGTGATGAGTGGTTGTGGCAATCGCCATCTTGAACACCTCAATTTTAGAGACCCTGATTGCAAAAGTATGGTATGACCGGCCCAAGATAAATCTTCCAATTAGTGTGTGAAGAGTGTGCAAGGGAAGCAACACAAGACTAATTGCAAGGATGTTGGTCATATGACCAAGGAATACCTTGATGGTGTATTCGATGTGCATCCTAATGCAAGTCGACTGTATGGTGGCAATAGGTACTTTGCCACTTTCATTGATTTTAGTAGGAAGTTGTCAATTTACCTCATAAAGAGGAAGGATGACATGTTTGATGTGTTCAAACGTTTTAAGTCCATGGCGGAGCGGCAAAGTGGTCACAAGGTGAAAATTCTCAAAACGGATGGTGGAGGTGAATATACCTCAAGTGAGTTTGAGAATTATTGTGATGATGAGGGTATAGTTCATGAGGTTGTTCCACCCTATATTCCTCAAGAAAATGGAATTGTCGAAAGGAGAAATCGCTCAATTATGAACATGGTTCGTAGCATGTTGAAAGGGAAGAACTTGCCAAAGGAACTATGAGGAGAAGCGGTTTCTGCAATAGCCTAGTTGTTGAATAAGTGCCCTACTAAGAAGCTTGACAAAGTTACACCGGAAGAGGTATGATCTGGCCACAAACCGAATTTAACACATTTGAGAGTATTCGGTTCGATTGCAAATAGGCATATTTCGGGTCAACTTCAAAAAAAGTTGGATGATAAAAGTGAGGTAATGATTCTTGTCGATATCACCCTATTGGACGCTACAAACTGTTTGATGTGAGTAGCAAGAAGATTGTGATCAGTCGAGATGTGGTAGTGGATGAGCTAAAGTCTCTCGACATCAAAAATTGTTTTCAGGAGGTAAACAGTTCCAACCAAGGAAACCGTTTCTCACGCGAAAATTGCAGTCTGGGAGTCTTGGAATTGAATTTCTGGATGCAGAAACTGGTTCCCCTAATCTCGAAACCTGGTTTCCACCGAAACATGAAAATCGGCAACAACAAAGAAATGTAGAGGCTGCCCAATCCTTTGAAGGGAAAATGGAGTCCAATAGAAAACCGACAAGACGCAGAGGTCTACCTCAACGGCTCCAAGATTGTGAAGTGTTCCATGATAATGAGATTAACAATTATGGTGATCTCATTCATTTGGCGCTTTGGCCGAACCGAACTGGTGAGTATGGAAGAGGCATTGAGCAATGCAAAGTGGGTGTGTGCGATGAAAGAAGAACTGAAATCCATTGAGAAAAACAGAACTTGGGAGATGTTTGATTTAACGGAAATAAAAAAGGAAATCGGAGTAAAGTGGGTCTATAAAGTGAAGGCAAATCCTAAAGGCGAGATTGTCAAGCATAAGGCTCGACTAGTAGCAAAAGGATTTTTGCAACGATAAGACATAGACTATGATGAGGTGTTTGCTCCGGTAGCTAGATTGGAGACCATACGACTGGTTATTGGTATCGCCAATAGCAAAAATTGGCAAATGTACCAAATGGATGTGAAATCCACATTTTTGAATGGTCCACTTGAGGAGGAAGTCTATAGAGCATTTCTGGTTTGTGATAGATAACCAAGAGGGAAGAGTCTACAAGCTGAGGAAAGCACTTATGGTTTGAAACAAGCACCTAGAGCCTAGAACAAACGCATAGATACTTTTCTTATTGAGGTTGACTTTAAGAAGTGTGTGTTCAACATGGTGTTTATGAAGTTGATACAAGCAAATGCGTGATTATACTTTTCTTATATATGGACGATCTTTGATTACGGCAAAATGAGGAATTTATTTCAAGTTTAAAGGTGAGCTTATGGAAGAGTTTGAGATGAGTGATCTTGGATCATGACATACTTCTTTGGCAGAGTTTCACAAGTCAAAATTGGGACTTCTCATGCACCAAAGAAAGTATGCTTGTGAGATATGAAGAGGTGTGATATGGAGCATTGCAATTCTCCCAATTCCCTATGGAACCAAGGTTGCAGCTATCCAAGAAGGAGGAAAAGGGTGACGTTAATCCAACTCAATATAGAAGGTTGATTGGATCACTATTACTTTATGCAATACGCCATTTGGCGGCATATAGTGTCGGTATTTTGAGTAGATTCATGGAGAAACCAAAGGTGTCTCATTTGGCAGCCAAGAGGATCCTTCGTTACATCAAAGGTACTGGATGTGAAATTCTTCCAGTGACTAATGTGGACAATGTGCGAATTACTCGTTATAGGATTCTAATTGGTGTGGAGATAAAAATGATTGAAATTCTACAAATTGATTATGTGTATGTTGAGGATCTTCATTCTATTGGTGCTCTAAAAGGGACCGTGGTGACACTCTCTTCTTGTGAGGCCGAGTATATCGCAACATCTATGTGTGCATGTCAAGTCAGTGTGGCTAGGACAACTTTGAGGTAAGTTGTCACACTCTTTTGTGGCAATCTCCGCTATTAATATTGCAAAGAATCCCATAGCACATGGGAGAAACAAGCATATAGAGATGAGGTTCCATTACTAGAGGGAGTGGTGTGAAGAACAATGAAGCTAGATCATTGTCGGGCGAAGAACAACTTGCGATTTGTTGACTAAAGCGTAACAAATGAAGTGTTCAAGAGGCTTGTGAAGAAATGAGCTTGAGGATTGTGGAGCACTTGGCTTAGGTGGTGTGTTGAAAGTATTGTATAAGTCAAATGTAGTTGGAGAGCTTCAGAAGCTGTATTGGAAAAACAACTTATTTGAAAAGTTGTTCTGCATCAGAACATGAAAAGCTTCGTAACTGTTAAAACAGATTTCTGGTTTAGCAGTTAGTTCAGTTTTTTGTGTTTTGTTGTTATGCCTTGTATTAAGTTTGATGCCTATAGAAGGCACTCCCTCTTTTTGTAATATGTACATTGTGTATGCCATTTGTGAATAAACATTTTAATTTTCTCTCTCTCTCTCTCTCTCTCTCTCTCTCTCTCTCAACTTCATCTTCTCCAATTCTACCTTCACCATTGATTCACAATGTATGTTCCAACAAAGAAAACTTTTAACTTTTAATTTTTGGTTTATATTAATACAAAAATTTGTTTGGTAATTCAATTTCACTTTTAGTTTAAAAAATTTTAATTAATTTTTTAAAAAAATCATTTGAAGTAGCTTTTGAACTTGTAGCTTTTAGTTTGTGATTTTTTCTTCCATTTATATTTATATTAATTTAACAAAAATATATTATTATCCTTATTATTTAAAATGACATTTATGTCATTTTATATCTATCAACTACTAAAACAACTAATTTATCAAACATTCATTTAATTTATCAACTATAAACTATAAGGGTCCTATTAAGTTAATATGATAAAAGAAATATAATATAAAATAGAATACATATATGATATGATATAGACTACGCCATATTTTACCTACGCATATTTTTTCAAGGTTTTCAAATTAACTGGTCATATTTTAAAATTGATTGGGAGCGAGAACTCTTCACCATCTATTTTGTAAGAATCAAACCCACTAGAGAATGTTTTTTCACGACACATGGTCCTTTGTAGTTTTTGGTCCACCTTCCAAGAAAATCCTTTCGAATGAGCATCTTTAATTTATATATATATATATATATATATATATATATATATATATATATATATATATATATATATATATATATATATATATATATACAGATTATATGAGTATGAGAATGTGAAAATAAATAAGAACCGCGAAAAATGAATGGTTGAGATTAAATTGTGATCTTCACTAAATCTCGCTCCTATTAATGACACATGATAGTTCTTATTCATTCTCACATTACATATGATATATATATATATATATATATATATATATATATATATATATATATATATATATATATATATATATATATATATATATATATATATATATATATATATATATATATATATATATATATATATATATATATATATATATTATATGAGTATGAGAATGAAAAATAAATAAAACCATCGATTTAAAATGAATGGTTGAGATTAAATTTTGATCTTCATTAAATCTCTTTCCTATTAATGACACATGATAATTTATTCATTCTCATATTACATATGATATGTATTATATATATATATATATATATATATATATATATATATATATAGAGAGAGAGAGGAGAAATCAACATAATTCCTAAGATTGTTATCAGAAACGTTACTGATTATTTTTTAAAATCACAGATTGAACATACTATCATATAGATCACCTTTAAGTTTGAGATTAATCTATAATAATTTACTACACGATCAAGATATTCAAAGATTAACGCCAAATGGACTTTTATATAACGTTAATTTTGATGTAGTTCAATGACATAGTAAATCATAGATTAATCTCAAACTTATATATATGATCTATATGATGATATGTTTAATCCAACTTGATTTTAAAAAATATTAATCCGGTTACGCTTGAGTTTAGTGTAACTATGGTGTAACTCTTCAGTGTAATTTGATCTCTCATATATATATATATATATATATATATATATATATATATATATATATATATATATATATATATATATATATATATGAGGGCATATCATATGAGAATTGATAACTTAAATTAGAATGAATACAACAGTTGAATTAAAAAATAGTTGAGATTAAATTGTATTTTCACTCAAATCATGTTATTAATAGAAAAGAGATTTAGTAAAGATCATAATTTCATCTCAACCTTTCATTTTAAATCAACGTTGTTATTTATTCTCACATTTTCATAAATTATTTAATTATATGATTTGTCATATATATATATATATATATATATATATATATATATATATATATATATATATATATATATATATATATATATATATATATATATATATATATATAATAATAATATTGATTTAAAAACATTAATTGAACGTTGCTACTATTATATAGCACTATTCGTGGTATTCGATCGGGAGAAATAGCATTTTCCTATTTTAAACTGCTGTATTCGATTGTGTTGCACGATAAAGGTTCTGAATGCTAGCAATAAGAGACGTGAAACTTGCATTTCTTTGTTCAGAAAAAAGTGACACAACTAGATTAATTTTTCACCTTCCTAGCTTCTTTTTCTTGAATTTGAGGCTCCTATATTTCTTCTATTCCTGCTTTCTCTTCTTTTCTTTAACCTTTTTATGGCTCAACCTGCGAGGCACATAAAGAAAGCATAACCGAACAAACTTAGATTTATGAAATTTTACTACTACTTTCTATCTTGTGGTTAAAAACTATAGTATTATTTTAATAAAGTAATAAATAAATTATTAAATCAATGTTAAATTATTACTAGAGACTAAGAGTCTCATTTGAGACAATATCTCTTAAATTTGTGCATATAAGTGAAGAAAATCATCTCTCTATCGATCTTCTTTATAGAAAAAAATTAGGTCAGATTTTAATTTTAAAATATTAGTGAGGGTTTATTTGATTTTTTTCTATCGGTCACAAACTATTTATTTTCACATTCAAATATCTAAAATTTATTTTTATTTTAGTTGTCTAAATTTAACTGTAAAAAATATATTAAAAGTCTCACATCGTATAATATATGACGTGAAATAATATATTATTAAAAAATGTAGTTGAATCTAACTCAATCATATAAAATTAGTTGGTAAGGTGTGAAACTTCTCCAAAAGAAGCCTGAAAGTTCAAGTATCTACCATTTATTTCTACGCTAGATGTCCAAACTTAACTGTAAATAGATATGTTAAGAGTCTCACATTAGATAACATATGATATAAAATAATATATTATTAAGAAATATAATTGATCTAATTCAATTATATAAAATTATTTTGTAAGGTGACGATTGTCTCCACTGTATGTGACAATAAATGGCGGGTGGTCCGATAACAAATCACTACTAGAAAATTTACGCTTAGTAATCGAGTTAGAGATCAAAAATTTAAAAATCGGTCACTAAACCGCTTAGTGACCGATTTAGTGACCATCACTTTCGCTATACTAGTCGCTAAGCTTTTGCGATGAATTTAGGGTGCGATTTTTAGTGACTGAATTTAGTGACCAATTTTTTTATTTTTTTTATTTTTAATAAAAATAAAAGTTGTCAAAACTTAAAATTGAACTCGTGGACCTCCGTGAATTCTTATATCATTCAATATATTTTGTTCTATTATATATTTAAACGTATGTACACATAACAAAGAATTAATTTTTTTTAAAATAAAATTTAGAAAATCACTTTATAAATTTGATTTTATCATGCTATTTTATTATGCACACATAAAAATTATATAATAAAAATAGAATTCACTTTGATGCAAATATAAATATAAAATATTAATTTTACATAAATGTATGCTATATTGTTAAAACAGTAAAAGGATGAAATTTTACTAATAATTAAAGAGAAATTAATATTTTTTAAAATGAAAGAAAAATAGTAACATAACAAAGAGAATTAAAAAATAGAAGAAAAATAACAAAAAAAAATATTAGTGATCAAAATTTACATCTCTTTTCAAATAAATTAAATTTTATTTAAAAATAATTTTTCGTGACCGAATAGGTGATCACAAAATTTTAGTCACTGAATCGGTAACTGATGTGTTTTAGTGACCGATTTAGTGACCAATTTAAAGTTTACTCATGAATATCAAATTTTGGTGACTAATTCGTCGCTAAGGATCGAAAGTTTTTAGTCATTAAATCGGTCACTAAAAATAAATTTTCTACTTGTGAAGGGTCCAACAGATTTTAAACTAAAACTCTAATATCATGTTAAAAAAAGGTGACTGAGCCTAACTCAATCCTATATAACTGACTTGTTAGGTAAAAATTATTCTGATTTATAAAAAGATTTTAAGTCATATATTATTTAATGTGAGACTCTTAACATATATGGTTTAATAAGTGTTCGATTTTATAATAAAGAATTGGGCTAAACTAATTTTTTTAATAAAAGACACGACCTTAATTATTTGAGAAAAAACTCGATTTGTTTGCAAAAAGTCAACTAATCATCTTTACTTAACCTTGAAAAATCAATCTTTAGTTTATCATAGTACATTTGATTCCATTTAAAACCTTGAAAATTGACCTGATTGCTATTTTCACACAGCATTTAGGATACATGAAATTATTTGACCTTGTGAAGTTGTTATCGTATTCTCCTTTTACTCTTTTCCTTTGCTCTGATTATGGTACTATCGCAACTTTATTTTGGACCATAACACATTAACCCGTGACTTGTTTTAAAGAAGAAGAAGGCAAAAAAGAAAAAGTTAATTTGAGATTAAGGACCATTGTCATTTCCCTGCAAATAGAAAAAAGGTTGATTCTGGCATGGTCGATTTGATTTTCATCAAATGGCAAATTGTATAGAGAAAATAATGAATGTACTATGGTTTGTATGGGACAAATGACTTTTTCAAGACAAACTTTAAGCGAGGTTTGGAATAAAGTTTTATTATGACGACTGTCTCATGTTGAATAAAATAACATGAGGAAATGATATGGAACATTGGACCATTAAAATATATAAAGGAGAGGGTTTTAGTATTTGAAGAGGAAAGAAGAGAGAAAGATGGATTAAGTGTTGAAATTTGAAACCTTCTAAAACATGAACAATAAAAATGGAGATGATTACTCTAGGAGTAACTCTATTATAATAATTCATATACATAAAGTTTTATTAATCTTGACAGTTTAATTCAAAGTTCTTATCAAGTAGATTATGCGAACAAATTTTAGAAAATTTCGACAATTACAACTATGTTATCTAAGAGCTGATAATTACTTGTGTGTAATAAAACATATTATACATCCAATTGATTCTACTAGATAAAGTATCAAAACATTTTATTTATTTTTTAATTAATCGCATATTTATATACTAAAATATAACTTTTAATTTAACAAAAGATTGTTACGGCTGATGTAGTTAAAACTTTAGTATGTATATATATATATATATATATGTGTGTGTATATATATATATATATATATATATATATATATATATATATATATATATATATATATATATATATATATATATATATATATATATATATATATATATATATATATATATATATATATATATATATATATATATATATATATATATATTATGTGTAGACATTTTTAGTGAGAAAAGAAAGAGAAAATAATAAAAAAAATATAAGAATTTGTATTATTGAATTATGCAAATAATAATATAGATTATATATTCTCAACTTATACTTATATATTAGTGTGTGAGACACTTTTAGTGAAGAAAGAGAAAATAATAAAAAATATAAGAATTTGTATTATTGAATTATGCAAATAATGATATAGATTAGGACTATTTATATACAACTTTAATTGGGCTTAGGTCACACTACTTAGATTATATTTAAATATTAAATCAAATCTAAACTAATATTTTAACAAATCTAATTTAATATTTAAACACACCTCATAATTCAAGTTGTTGAATATCCTCAAAATAGTCAATCAAATATTCTAATTTCATTCTAACTAAGAAATTTGTCAATCTTAAATCATTTGGTGAAGATGTCAGCCAACTGCTTTTACTTGAGAAATGTCTAACTTCAAATTTATCTCGATTTACCTTTTCATTAGGAAGTGAAATCTAGCTCGATATACTTACCCTTCCATGTAAACCGATTCTTCATGATTTATAGTGACTTGTTGTCGATTTGCAACATTAGGGGTTTCTTCTTCAACCATTTCTTCAAGTACCGATTTGATCCAAATTGCTTGACAAGTAGTATAGGATCCCTATATATTTAAGTTCGCAAGATGACAATGCCACCACAGTTGCTTCTTCGACACCTTTGCAAGTAATAACATTTAATTTCTACAATCGCCCAACAAGATTCTCTAAACTTTGGGTTCTTTTCATACAACTCAAAACGAGAAAATTAAAGAAAATATAAAAACATGAAAAGAAAATGTATCAATCTAGACAACAAAGTATCAAAACAAAAATATTCAATAGTTTCGATAATGGCACCAAAACTTGACACGCCACAAGTGTAAAGAAATATCAAAGTAATAAAAAGATCGGTCGATTCGTAGACCGATTAGAGTACTAAGTTCTAATCAATATTTGTTTTTCATAAGATAGTAAATTTTTTTAAAATAGGTTCTCTTAATAATATAAAAGAATTGAATAATCTTAGACAATGATTCATGCATATGCATTCACTGATACAAGTTCCATTCATAACATAACGAGAATTTATTTGCAAAAAATGATAGCAATTATTAATGTCCACTTTTGTCAGTACATTGCACTGTTATAAACTTACGAGTTATCTACCTTTGTGACATATCTCATTCAATTGGAAACCATTAAAGTGCATCTATTTAAAAGATAACATATTTCTCAGTTGACTCGAAGACACTTTTGCCACCTAAAAATTAACTATTCAAATTTGTAAGTCAGACATCGGTTATACCCTTTTAATGTATAATTGATGCCTAAATGTCCATACTTTTTGTGAACATATACTTTAAATATAGAACTATCGAAACAAACACGCATTCTTTTTATTTATCATCATGAGAATTTGAATGAGGTATGTCAACTCGACAATCCTCTTATCTCATGCCCCATGTAGTCTACTTGAACATGATTACAAATAACATAAAATAAACGACGACAACTCAAGTATGTTCATAATAATAATATGATTGCGATTTAGAACCTGAAATTTAGTGAAAATGTATTACTAAAATTTTCTTCAAGGAGACTTCCAAAGCACAACAACTTGCTAAAAATAAATTAAAAAAAGCACGGAAAATAAGATTTAACAATATGCTAGCTTGTAAAACATGAATTTTGTTTTCTCAAGACTACATATCTATTTATAGGGATGAAATTCATTAAGAATTACAAATTGAATTACATAATGGGGTAACTCGATCTATCATATATTAAATTACGTACACCTAACTCATTATGCACAATGTGTGTATGGAATTTAAAGCATGACTTTGGCATTGATGGTAACTAATGTTTCTATATAATTTTTCTTGTTACAAATAAATATTAAAACAAAGACCACCAACTCCCGAAAAAGAGTATTCGAGGAGTTTCTAGAAAGGTTTTAATCTCAAGAAACCTTCCTCGAATTTCTATGACCATTCAAATTTTTATTTTATTTAAAATGGAAAAATGGATGGTTTTGTAATCACAGAGAAAATAAGATATTGTGACAATTTACCTCGTTAGTCACTCTATTTATTTAATGGTGGTTAGGTTTCATATTGATTATTTATTGAATGTATTGGTTTTCCGCTATCCCCATTTCTCTAACATAAATTTTAAATTTCCTTGCATAAACCCTAAACAACATTTGATCAAATTGTGCATACTAAATTTCCTAACAAATTTAATATATCTTTTCTTTATAATGACCCTCTTGTGTAGGATTTTCACGACCTTGTCGATATGTAGAATTCCAATTTTATCATAATCTACTATGAAAACACATTCTCTATCGCCTTTGATAGATGGCTTCACATTCTTGAGACCAAATGACATTACTTCTAGTTGTTATAATTGTTTATCATGAAGGTTTTATGGGTGTATCCAATGATTTAATTTTATTTAATTTTTGTGTGAGTAAGCATTTTTAAAGATGAGCATAGTGTACCATGAAGTTCCACCAATTATTCTATATATGTTGGAAGGGGGTAGTCCTTAGAGAACACCATTTTGAGATCAATGAAATTCACATACATTATCCACTTACTCCGAGGACTTCTTCTCCATTTCCAAGTTATCCATTCAGCTACTACTTGATCTCTTTGATGAATTTCACTTCTTTAGCTTCTTTACCTCATTATCAATCGCTTGTTGTCATTTTCCTCACCCATCTCCCTCTTCTCCTGAATGATTGATTTAACAACGAAGTTGAGAGCACAAAGATGAAAAATAAATCTATGAACTATCTCTGCCATATCTAAGAGGGATCGAGGAAAATATATCCACGTCTTTTGTAGCACAAGAATGAAATGTTCTTCTACGTCTTTAGTAAGAGAAGTACCCATTTTTGTGGACCGAAAACTTTGAGGATATATTTGTACTTATTTGAAGTATTTAGTGGCAACCAAACTATCTTCTAAATATTCTTCTCCAGGTTGAGGTCTACAAAAATATTACAAAGATTGGAAAAATAAATTGAACAAAAAAGAAAAAGGTAGAATTTTTAAGAATGTTGATAGCATGTAAAATCAATGGTGATAATATTTTCTTACATATAATTTGACATATATGTATTAATGACTTTATTTTATATTATAGTTATATGTATTTAACATGTTTTAATGATATAAAAAAAGAACACATTATGTTACATTAAACATCGTCAATGAATGAAGTAGATAGATTAAATTGAATTAAAGAACCATAAGTTTATGGTGATTAACTTAAAAGATTAAAATGAAAATCAATAAATGGATCAAACTTCTAAAAACTCACCATGTGATATGAAGCTCAAGTTTTATATCTTTCTAGAATTAAATTATGTAAATTAAGTGTGATACTCTTCAAATAATAAAATTATATTACATACTCACGGAATAATTTTCAAAATATTTCTCTCTTTAAACCTTTTTAAAAGCCTTTGAAACAGTCAAAACCTTTTAAAACTAAGCATAATCGGTTAGAAAGTGCTTCTAATCGATTTTGAAGTGAAATTAAATTTATATTTAATTATCGTATTTTTGTAATTGGTTATAAGGAAATATTAGCTTAGTAATTGATTGATCAAATCAATCTGATTAAAATGCCCCATTTCCATTGATTATTTTATGATTTAGTTCTTTTTAATTACAAGTTTTAATACTCTTTGTTCTTTGAAAGCAAATACATTTAATATGGAAGTAGGAACTTATGTAATATAATATTATCATTTATGATCGTAATTGTAAAACCACTTAATGGATGTTCTCTTGAATTCATATAATATAAAGGTTGAAAGTTAATTCCAAACTAAAAGTTTGGCGTAAGAGGTTGATGGCTAAATCTGAAACAAATGCTAAATGTTAGAAGTGAAAATCTCAAAGTGCTATTCTCGGAGTTTTTAAAATTCAAATATGACTTTGTTAGAGATGCTCTTTTTTATATATATATTTTGACAAATGCGAGTATTTTTGAGAAAAAAAATGTGTCTAAAATTGTTGACTAAATATAAGAAAGAAGAACAACATTCTACGCTATTATATACTTAATGTACAAATAAGTATATATAACATAAATATATGGCGCAAAAATAAGTATTATGACATTCAACATACTTTTATACTATTTATATTTGACATTTTTATCTTTATAAGATTAGAGATGATGCATTTTTTTTTATAAAAAAAATCAAATACTTTTACATATCAATATTTTATCTTCCTGTATGAATGTAATTAAAACAAAAATCTTAATTTTACTTATTAATGACACAATTTTTATTCGGGTTGTCTTTCATTCACATATATAACTTTTGAGGAATGAAAAATATAAACCAAAGTAATCAAATGTGAGTTGAAATAAAACAACAGCTAGTTGTTAAAACAACTGCTCTAAGAGCGTTTATACTTAAAATAATGCAAAGAAAGAAGATGTCGACCAACTTATTGATTCACATTGTGGTTTGACTCAAACTTACACGACCTTGAATAACGAGCCAATTGTTACCCATGATATGAAACTAATGATTATGCACATCAAAGCAAACCTCTCTACCTCCACGAGTTCTCTTCATGATGTAATGACACAAATCAAAGAGCAATGAGTAGCCATTATTTCCTCCACATAACTCAACAACATAATCACCGTTAAGGATGCATGTTTGTGACATCCACCTAAGTTACAACATTTTACATGTAAAGTGTTGAAGCCACATTAAAAGTTACTCTCAATTATAGCTTTGACTTATGCCAAAGGGCAATAGCAAAGGAGAATATGTCCCTATTTGACTAGTAACAACCACATTGACTAGATCTTGTCAAGTTTTTACAAAATCATAGTGTTCATTTTCATGTGGGACAGCACCCATACTCCATTGCTTTACCCTCGCAACTGTTGTTGTACATGTATGGAACATATATATCTTGCTTTATTAGGGACATCAAATGCCACGTTTTTCTTTCATATTTTCAAATGAAGAAAACTATTACTCCATAGTGATTGAAATATTAAATGTTTTGGTATTACTAGGGTTTGACTATTATAGTAACATGTGAGTTCAAATCACAACAATCTTCCGCCTAACAATTATAATTACTTAATATAGTTTGTTACTATTAGAATTAAAGTTTAATCAACCTCATTCTTATAAAATTAATTTGTTAGGTTGGAATTGACATTCTATGTATAAAATTTAGGTGAGACCTAAACTATTTCTTGTAAAATTAAAGATGGGTTATCCTTAATGGCTCATACTAATGAAATGAAGTTAATTTTTAAAATCACATATAATATTGAATATATGTATTTTTTCACTTAAAAAAGTTTAATATCTTCTTTTTCATCGAATGTAAAAATTATTACTCACACTTGACATACTTAATCTTATCATCAAATATCAAATTATATATTATTTTTTTGATATTATTTTAATTTTTTAAGATTTTAAATTAATATGTAATTTTAAAATTTATTTTATATGATAAAATTTGATTGATACACGTCATAAGGGATAAATTACTGATAAATTGACAAAGGGTAACAAATAATTTACCTAAAATTTATTCAAACTCTATCTCCAATAAATGTGAGATTTGAGATTTTATATATATACCCCTCACACTTAACACTATGAGTTTGAATCATAAATATTAATAATGAATGACTTTTAATCTAATGGATAGACCATAATATCATACTAGAATTAGAATTAAAGTTTGACTTAATTTATTCATAAAAAACCTAACTTATCATGTATAAAATTCTTTTAAACTCAATCTCCAAATAATGTAGAATTTGGAATTTTCCCTATAACCACTAGACAAATAACAAAAAATAAATAAAATTGAATGATGGGAGCTTTGGAATTGTAATAGCAAGTAGCACACACATTATTGAATTGAAAACAAAAATCTCTTTGAAACTATGTCATTTTGGAAAATAGCCCTCCAATTAATGTGATAAACTGTTTGAGAATGACAAATAACAATCTCATTTTGTTTTTTCTCTGTTTCTTTTTTCCAATTTTTGTCAAAGGTTCTTATCAGTCCCAATTAGACAAGAAATACATGTGCAACACAAGGCAATACATATTGTAGACTTGAAATATAAAACCAATCATATGTTAGTGCTAAAATCACAAAAATGTTAAAAATCCTAAAGAAATATTGGACTGAAGGGATAATATTTGTAGGCTTAGGCGGACAAGTGTTGAGCTTACTAAATCCATTTGTAACAAGAGTTCCAAAATTTTAAGCCCAACCATATGGCCTTTTTATTGAAGGATGAGAATTGTTCGATACACCTTATAATTTACTCGCACATCCTAGCTAAAATTCAAAAACATTCTTAAATTCTTAAATTTTAGATTTTAAAATTTAAACCGCAAAATATCTAATAAATTTTCTTTGAACATAAGTCAAATCATAAATAAATATGTGTCTAAATTTTCAAATTCAAATTAACAATATATAGAAATTGATATTTGTACACGCCTTATTATACCATACAAAATTCAATCTAACCATTTAAAATTAAAATTAAAAAATATTTTGATTTTAAAGTTCAAATGTTTAACAAAAATTTGTTGAGCTTTTAACTTCCTCGCATTAATTTACTAAATTTTAAATAAATGATGGATTTGCATGGTCAAAAGCTATTTTAATGGAATTATATATATATATATATATATATATATATATATATATATATATATATATATATATATATATATATATATATATATATATATATGTGTGTGTGTGTGTGTGTGTGTGTTAAAACACTTTTGAGTAATCTCCGATGAGTAAGGTGAAATCGCAAACGTATGAAAATATGTTGACTTGAATTTGTGTTTCTAATGTTTTGTCTCTTTTCAAATACCTTATCCTTTTCATGAGGAGCCCTTTATACTCTATATCCATCTCTTTGGGCCATAAAGATATGTCCTTCAAGTCTCATGATTAAATTACTTCAATAACGATGTCGTCCCCATCATTGCCATATAACACTTTCCTTCAATTTCATAACTCCCATGTGATTCTAGGCGTGTCCTGAATCATATAATGAGCTTATAACTCGGTTATCCGATCTCTGCTTAAAACGATCATATACGTGCCTTATAGAATCGTAGGTCCAGCTTCTTGTGTCGATCTGTGCTCATTGTCCTCCTTGAACATATTGTAAGATCTTTGTTGTTTTGATGATCAAGACTTATTTCAGCTTATCCGACTTTGCACCTCGACTTTCAAAATTCTGGGATGTACATAAGCCTCCTGATTATGAAGCCAAATGAGATGAAATGTTTAGACAAAGAGTCCCTGAATTCCACCCGTCTCAAGGGGTTATACTCCAACTTGGACCTAATCCTTCCCAAGGCCATCTCATGGCCTGATGACATGTGATAATGGGTTTTTATGATTAATCATTACAAATATTTACTCATATTTCTTCTCTC
>CM038796.1:138895077-138957577 GCA_021764765.1 Vicia sativa
AAAGATGCAAGTTTGATGAAATGTTTTGAAAAAATGATTTTGAATGTTTTGAAATGTGAGGTTCATTTATGAAAAAGTTTTGAAAAATCGGAAGTCGAAACTTGAAAAATTCACCTTAAAAGGAGGTTTGAAAAGTGTTCGTAACGTCGCTTTCGGTTCGATTAAAATTTAATCGTATGAAAGTTTTTTTCCAAAATTTTGCACTATCACAAAATAGATGTATTTATTGACAAGTGTCCAAAAATCACCTTAAAATAAGTAGTTTTGATTGGTCAAAAAATTGTGAAAGTTTAATGAAAAACATGAAAAATTTGAAAGTTTGTAAAAGAATGGTCTTGGTGGGTGTTGAACCCATGACCATGAGGTGGGACGCGCGGGCAAAGAAACTTAAAGGCAAGGCAGACAACCACTAGACCAAATGCTTCGTGTTTAGTGGACTAGAACACGTTAGAAAAGGATTGAATTTTTAAATATTTGAAATGAAGAATGATGAAGAACACACAAGATCCCGGGTTTTTGTTTTGATCTTTAGTTTACCTAATTCAATCCAAAATCTTCGCTTCTCAACCAAATTAAGTGAAGTAAAATCAAATTTGATCGGTTTTGCACAATCGAACATGAATATGTATGTTAATTGCATTTATTTTAAACCAGAACGTTTTTGGTTTCAAGAACACCAAGAACCCTAATCTAAAAAACTCAAATTAAATGATGGTTTGATGATTCTTGGATTTTTTTGAGGGTTAATGATCATTAGTGCGTAAAAGAATGGCCAAGAGTTTTTTCAAAAGATGCAAGGAATCATGATATCACAGCTCATATGCTTACCTGGAAAAGTGAGAATCGAATTCGATGCTAGATGTTTCCAGAGCCTGTTTTCTTGATCATTTGAGCCTACTCCATGTATGGAAGCTGTGGATGATTAGCTTGCTCGAATCCTTCCCAATCAATCCAACCAAGTCCAACTGCATAGACTGGAAAAATGGAGCTCGAATTTCAAGAACTGTTACAGATGGTTGTGATTGATCCGACCATGTCTATGAAGTTTATAGATGATGTTTGAATCATTAGAACAACATTGCTCAAAGCCAAACTTGAAACTCGATTCATAAGGCTTTGAAGTTTTGAAAATGAAATGGAATCTGATTTTCAGCTTGATTTCAGTTGATTTTAAGTTTGTAACAAGTTTAATAATGATTATGAAACATGTTGGACACCAAAGATCATCATGGTTTTAGCTCAATTTCAAAATGCTATGTTTCAATTTGCACTATATTGCTTGATTTTCTAGAAAGTAAAGAGAAAGCATCATTTTGCATTGTTTTGGTGTCCATTGAGCTTGAATTGGTACTCTATTTATAGGCCATTGTATTTGAAATGTTAGGCAAGCAATTGGGCATTGGTAATTCAAACTTGCTTTAGAGGGCAAGGAAGTCTTTTTGCATTAAATGCAAAAGGAAGCCTTCTTTAACCATGGTTAATTTCAACTTGATCCTATCCTATAATTACATCCAACTGATTTTTACAGCTTCTATCCTTCTTCAAGGTGGCAAAGGTTCTAGAAGAGGAAAATGCAAATGACCTATAATCTTGATGTTTTGACTTTGAAAATCAAGTGTCATGGAGCCTTATGTTTCAATTTCAAAAGTGTATCTAGACCCATGGATTTGAGAGTTCTTGACATTTTGGAAAGATTTTTCACAAGCTACAACTTTCATGTTTTGAGTTTTTCAAATTCAAATTGGAACTAGGTGAAAAATGGCTTGAAGTTTGAAAAATAAGAGTTTTCAACACTTAGAAAAATTTCTAAGTATGAAAACTTTTGACTTTTTGTTGACTTTTCCAAATTCTTTGATTTTTTATGATCATGATGGATCATGTGAAGTATTTTGATGATGGAAAAAGTTTTGTTTTGAAAATTTGACCAAAAGTCAAAGTTTGACTTTTCTGCGTATGAAATTTCATCGACGCTTCTCAAATCGATCGATGAAGTCTGTGGAACCGTGATGTTTTGAATCCGAAATTAGGTCAAGATGTTGTATCTAAGATATAATGACCAATCTCTATCCAAAAAAGTCATATCTTGCTCAAAAATTAGAGAATGCCTATGCTCGACCAAAACCTAATTGGTCGATCCTTGATCGATCCGTGAGGAAAATGGATATCCGAGGATCAAGGTCATGATTTGATCAAGATATCAAATGGAGTGAGAAAATCTCAAACCCTAATTGGTTAGCTTTTGAATCAGATGAAAACTGATGAAACCCTAATTTTGACCCTGAATTACACCCGAATGTTGTCCGAATCATAGTTGTGCAATGATGCAAATGTAAGGTGGTATATTAGGTCAAAATTTGGGTATGACAGATTCCCCTATTTAAGTTTCTTTAACTTGAGATGAAGATGAATATCTTCGCTTTGATAGGTGTAAAGAGACTTAAATATCGAATACGCAAAATTTGGACCTAAGATACCAAAAATGCGGATGATGCAAAATGATCGCAAAAAGTTTTACCCTAAAGGATATCAAAGAAATGACACAAGAAGGAAATTTGTGAATACTTCCCCGGAAAGAATGATTCATGTATATGTGAACATTTGTTTCGCTTTGGGAAACAAAGAGATTACCTTCCGTCACCTTGTGACAATGTTTAAGGTAAGTGGAAATGATATTACCATTATCGCCTGATAGTTTATGGTAATGAATTTCAAGATGTTACCAATTATCGTCAAGTGATAACTATAACAAGGTAAATTGAAGGAATGAGGTTGCTGTGTACTCACCTTGTGAATAATGATGGTTCTATCCAGAATGAACCGAAAGAAAGAAGTTAATCAAGACATTGTTCCTAATGATAATCTCACCGGGAATGCGATAGAAAGAAGAAAATGTATCCTTGGGGACTTTGCCGGGGAAAAAGGAAGACGATCTTCTTTGGGAATACCCTGCTAAAAAGAAAATGTATCTTTCTCTTGGAGATATTCTATCGGATGACTTGTACTGTATGAGTAAGTATGATTTATACCAAGATTTGAAGCAAACATTTTGAGAGATGCAAAAATGCAATGAATGATGCTATTATGTATGAATGTCATGAATGTTATATGCATGCTAACAATACTTTGACAAAGACACTAAAGAGATATTTGGGAAAAGGACCGCTCACGTCAATAAATACTTGGTGAAAATTGCAACAAATGGTGCGATGTTCACTAATGAAGAATTGAGTTGCATGTTTTAAACTTTCCGAGAAAGGCATTTCATTGGCAACTTGGTGGGATTCTTTTGGATAAGAATACCGTCTGATTTCAAGGAGAAGATCGTAGCAATTGTCTTATCCTTCGAGATCAAAGCACTCATGGAGAAACCAAGTTATTTCGTGTCCATAGTTCAAAGGAAAATTTTGCTTTTATTTCAAAAATTTTGAAGTAGAAATTCATTTAAAACATTTTAGTTTCAAAAAGTGATTTTCACAATAAAAAGCTATTTTAATGTAATAAAGGTGATTGCAAACAAAAGGCACAAAGCTCAAATTTATTGATAGAATGGTAATCACCAAATGCGTGATTCCATGAACTATTTACAAAAGTTGGAAATGATAATGTATTGGGAAAAGGCTACATTGAAAGCAAATAACCACTACTATCCCTAACAACTTTGAATTCCAATCGTGTTTGTTGCTTAAGAGTTGATTGAAGATCCGTTGATGGAAAATTCTTCATATGGACAAAATATACTGAACGCGCTACTTTGTCATTTTTTGTATCCTTGTTTTTGCCTAGATTGCCTTTTCGTGTTTTCAATCTATCGTGATAATCGCTTATTGTCTCTATTTTTGCCTCGATCGCCTTTTCGTGTTTTCAATCCACCGAGACGCTTGCCTAAGTCGCCTTTTCGGTTTTCGACTTACCGAGCTGTTCTTTGTTTTTTTAGACAAAGTATTTCTTGACTGCATCAAGATTCACTGGATGCGGGAGTTCATCACCGTCCATGGTTGTGAGAGTCATAGCACCGCCGTAAGCTTCTCTTGACGATGTATGGGCCTTCAGAAGTTGAGTCCACCGCCTTCGGAATTCATGAGGTCGGACCTTCTTGTCGAAAGCTTTCTTCATTCTTCTTTGATAGAGTTGTCCATGACACGAGCGGTCAGCGCTTTTCTTCAATTAAGTTCACCTGGTCATATCTACTTTGACACCATTCGCCTCGTGATAACTTAGTTTCCATGAGAACTCTATTGACGGATCTCAACTTCTACGGGAGCACCGCCCATGCCGTATACTAGAGAAAAGGAGTTGCCCCATGGAAGTGCGATCAAGACGATACCCATGCAGAGCAAATGGCGCATTTCGCTAATTGTAAGTGATGACCATTTTCCGACGATCTTTTGATGTTCTTGTTGAGTTCAACGCCGCTCATCTTGGCCGGTAAGAGACGAGTTATGATGCTCGATCTTGAATTCCTCACACGTTCTTTCATCATTTTGTTGTTCAAGTTAGATCCATTGTCCGTAATGATCTTGCTCGAACTCCATATCGGCAAATGAGGTTGTTTCGATGAACCTCACAACCACTTGTCCGTGACGCTGGCGAAGATGCCGCTTCACCCATTTGGTGAAGTAATCAATAGCCACTAGAATGAAGCGATGTCCGCTGGACGCTTTTGGTTCAATCATTCCAATCATGTCGATGCCCCACATGGAGAAAGGCCACGGAGGAGAGAACGTTGAGTAGTTCGGAGGCACATGGATCTTATCCGCGAGATCCGCACTTGTGACATCTTTGACGTGTTTGCAGCAATCGGATTCCATCGTTATCCAATAGTATCCTGCTCAAGATTTTTCTAGACATTGCATGCCCATTTGAATGGGTTCCAAAGGACCCTTCATGCACTTCATGGATGATCGTCTCGCTTCGTCCGTCGACGATCTCGAGCGTAACCATGTCAAGTTCCTTTGTAAACACATTCTCGCTCAAGAAGAAATTCCTAGAAAGCCTCCTCAAAGTTTTCTTATTTGTACGAGACACCAAGTGGGTACTTGTTTTAGCACCTAGAAATCTATACGGGATCTCTTCTTCAACTTCTTTCAATAATCTGTGGATTTCAAAGTTGAGAACGTGAGTTATTGCTTTCAATGGATTTGTCCATCTGCTTAACTGCATGTTTTGATTTTATTTTTGATTAAAAAATTTTTTTTTGAAAGTACGTAGACAATTTTGTTTTTTTTTTAGAGATTTTTATTGTGTTTTTTAGATTATCATTTCCAAAAGGGTAAAATGAAAATAAACACAAAATGTGGAATCAAAACAACGCGTTTTATTTATGATTCACAATATGAACAGGGCCCTAAAATACAAACTCATTTGTCTTGGGCTGACAAAGAAATTTACTTAAAAGCTAAACTTATAAACCCTCTATTAAGCGAGTTCAAAACAAAAGCAAAGATAAACTACTTAGAGCTATGAACATTAGTCCTAACTTCAACAGTTTCAAAGAGTGACGAACTCCTGAAGTCGAGGTACTGCAATTTTCCGCTTGGTTTAACCTCGAGTAGACTTTGGTCGGCCGGAAAGTGTGCTTTGAAGACTCCGACGATAGCCTTGCCCTTTGTGTCGCTAAAGCGATCTTCTTGATTAACAGATCGGGAAGTATGAGATATAGCATTTGTACTATGTTGATCTCCGTGTTGAATATCGGGATGTTCCTTCCAGCCTTCCGAGTGAAGAGACTCGTTGTCGGCAACACTTTGATCGTATCCGAATCATACTTTTGATCTTCAAGTGATCATGTTGATGTAGTGATAACCGTGATCCGCTTGGTGAATTCCATGTATGTTGCAGATCTTCATTTGGGATCTCGATTTGTCTGATTAGGTTGAGAAGACGAGTATTCTCTCTCGATTGACTAGGTATTCAAAGTCATCACCCCATCCCGTAGGTGATATCTTCGATCCGATTGAGCTTTCTGCGCAGTAGTATTTTACCATGTAGTCAATTTGCCACTTGGTTCTCCCAAGGTATCCCAAACTTCAGCAGGACCGTGGATTTTCATGTTGCCGCAAGGACATGTCTTTGAATTGATCACCGGTGCATATGATTCCTCCCGAGACACATATTCGTGGCTATTCAAGTAAGTGCTCCACTCTTCGATTCGGATAGATTGTCTTCCTCCTCTATGGTTACAACATTGACTTCTGTGACATGTGGTTTAAGAAACCTCCACTATGAAATACTTCCTTGATCGGGAAAGTGTTTCATCTTCCGTTCTGAGAATACGTGTGAACCCAAGTCCGCTTTGCTTTCATTCTTGACAGTTTGATAACTTGTCCCATCCTTGAGTATTGCCATCTTTCACCATTTGTGCCGCTTCTTTATATGAAGAGATAGATGATCCGTTTTAGTAGATTCATCTTCTAACGGATTTCCGGGAGATGCGCGCTCAATGTCATTGGCAGTGATGAAGGAGAAACGATAGATGACTTACAAGTAAAGCTTGTTCACCACCGATGGTCACCAACTTTCCATTTATCGTGAATTTTAATTTCTGATGGAGAGTAGAAGTTACGCTTCTCATGGATCCAAGGTCTTCCTAGTAAACAATCAGATGCACTGGTACGTCCATGACTTGAAAGTAATTTGAAAGTGTGAGGGCCAATTGTCATGGGAGATCAACTTCCCAATAACTGACTTCTCGATCCGTCAAGGCTCTACTACTATATCGTTGAACTTCATTGCCTTTGTAAGCTAAACGAGCGAGCGCTTTTGGCATTACATTTAAAGACGAGCCCGTATCCACCAATACATTGGCAGTGAACTGAATGGCAAATCATTGAGATGTAAGGCCAAGTTGTGATCTTTCCTTCTTCCTAAGTTCTTCGTCACTAAAACTCGATTGTTGCAGTCGTTATGTTGGAAACGATCCTCCAAATTGGTCCGTAGTCACATCGTGATCCACATAAGCCTCGGTCTAATACTCTCATCAAAGCTTCTCGGTGAGCTTCAGAGTTAAGGAGTAAAGACAGTATTGAAATCTTTGAAGGAGTCTGATCGCTGATCTACGACTCGATACTCGCTTTCTTGATTAGTTTTAGTATTTCTTCAAAGTCTCGAGTTGATGTTGGTTCCATCAAGAGAACCAATATTTGTGTTTGGGTTAGCAATGGGAATCGCAGTGATTCTCGCAGATATGTTAACTAGGTTCGCTTAACAACAGGAATTGTAGGCGGTTTTGGTGGTATCGAGTATGAACTCATCCACTTCGTTACTCGTCCGATTGCCATATTGATATTAATGAAGTGTGGCAGGGTTTCTCCTTCCCATCTTCTATCGTGGTTGCATTGTATTGGTAAGGAATTGCTTGGTAGAACTGTATGGAACAGACCAGTGGGCAAATTACCAAAGGAGATGTTGGAATGCTGGAACCATTGTATGCGATCTCCACATGCTCGTATGTTGAAACAAGGGATCACAACGCTTACTTCGGATTTTCCGAGTTGATATCTCGAGACTAAAAGCTTATGCGGAAAATGCCCTACGGTATTTACGCCATGGTCATCTCGGTTTCTCAAATTTGTAAATCACCTGTCAACAAATGCCGGATATCCGCTCTTATGGTGGAACATCCTTGAATATCCTTGAGCAAATGTTGCAAGTCGAATAATCGTGTTTAGTAAACGCTCATTGCAACCGTATGCTTCGTGAAGATGCACCACGCTTTCTCCGATTAAATTTACGTTGTGACAAGATACCGTCGGTATTTCAAGATCAAACTTATCGAATGTCCGCTGTGATCGGGAAGCGGATTAGCTTGCACGCTTGGGCTCAGATTCTTGAAGGAAAGAAGATTAGACCTTACTAACTTCGTCGCTTTAATGCTATGCAATGTTCGAGGTCATGGCCTGTGCCCTTGGTGAAAAGGGCAAGATACCGGTTTTGTACCACCACGGCAACTTCTCAGAACCGGAGGTGGTGACCTTGTCTCAGACAGTTTCTTTCTATTAGCGCGGTAAAGTTCTCAGACGTCATGGAATTGGGTCGAACGAGACCCGAGGCGACGGTTTTGGTTATGAAACCGCGAGCCTGCTGACGAGGCTATTGAGTTTGTTGATTTTGTTGAAATTGGAGCAATTCCTGTGTTTGGAGTTATGTTGATGAGGGTGCTATGGCAGCTACCGTCGTTGTTGGATGACATTCTTACGTGGTTTCCTGGATACCATTCCTACGCCATGCTCTTTTTCCTTGGAAAACGGTTCCATTTTTCTTGGTATTACTAGAAGATCCCTTCCTTGGTTAGACGTCCGTTCGAACTCCTCTTCTAATCGCATTCCCATGCTTACCATTTCGTTGAAATCTCCGGAGCACTAGCGATCATTCGCTCATAGTAGAATGAGTTTAGAGTATTCAAGAACACCTTAGTCATCTCCTTTTCTTCCAATGGTGGGTTAATTTGGGCAGCAATTTCTCCATCATTAAGATATTCCTTAAATGTCTCTTCCCTTTGAGACATGGAGCGGTTGATCCCTATCGTGAGCCATATCCAAGTTGAACTTATATTGTTGTACGAAGGCTTTACCTAAGTCGTTGAATGTTTGATATTCGTGCTGTCTAAACCCATGTACCACTTCAGTGCGGCACCGGTGAGACTGTCCTGGAAGTAATGAATTAGCAGCTGATGATCCTCATTGTACGTAGACATTTTCCTAGCATACATTGTGAGATGACTCTGAGGACAAGAGTTCCCTTTGTACTTTTCAAAGTCAGGGACTTTGAATTTCGCAGGTATTTTACACGAGGAACTAAGCAAAGATCCTGGGCGCTTTTCCCAAACAATTCTTTCCCTTGAATCGTTTTTATCTCAAGCTGCATTTTGAGGAGTTGTTCTTGGAGATTCTCCATTGAACCACGAGCGTTCATGTTATTTCCTGGAGTGTGATGAACTTCTTCGTCTGTGGTAGTGTGCACTACGGAAGCTGAGTTCAACATGATCGGTTGAGAAACCGACATTGTTACTTGTGGAAAAGTTATTCATGAAGCGTAGTTTTGCCGCAGTAGGTATGTCAAGCGAGATTGTTTGAGAAGTCGGTTGGCGAACTCCGATGTCAAGTTGAAAGGCATTCCCATGGATAGCCTTCTAGCATGCCGAAAGGTGAACCATCGTCGCGATACCGAAATGGAGTAGTAGTATCCTCAAGTTGTTGTTTGGTTTTGACCGCCGATGTCGCTTGTTGACTTTGCGTGGGCAAGTGAGTTGACCAAAGATGTGAGTCTTTCCACTTCTTCTTGTAGCGTTACCGTACTCACGGTTCAAGATTCTCTTGTTCAAAATTCTCCATTACTTTTCTTCTTTTGATCTAGTATCGTGACGTTCGAGTTGGTGCGGATGCAATCAGAAACTCTAAGACGCGATACTGACAACTGCTCCTATCCGAAAAATGATTCCAACTGGAAAAATGAGAATCTAGACAATAGACCTAAATGCAAGATATGATGCATGAATATGATTGTAAAGAAAAGGAATTTCCAAAGAATTTATGCTAAAAGAGATATTTCTTGGCAAATATTTGGATGGAAAAACACAAATTTCATTGATTATTGAAAGAAGATTACAACAATTGTTTTTTTTTTGGAGCATTGCTCACACAAATGATAAAATAAATGATAAAATTACAAACTAAATTGAACTAATTAAACGTCTTCGTCTGATGAAGATCCAAAGGCTTGATGCAGCTTCCTCTTCAGGATTTCCTTTCCATAGCGAGCTTTTAGTTCTCGCTCGCTTTTAGCTTGACGACTCTTTTCCATTCGTTGGGAGTAAGATTGTTATTCATCAAATCTTTAGGCGCTTTTCTTTCTTTGATGAATTTCTTGATTGCGCTATGCTTCCGCGAATCTCCTCTTTTTCCATGAGCCATTCATCCCGGAAATAAAGCGTTTTTCATGATCTTTGACTTTCTTGAGCTTCTCATTCTCGAGGTTAGCCTTAAGGAATTTGTTTTCCAAAGCTTCCTTCTCAAACCTTATCTTGGTCAAGGCTTTGGTATTCTTCCACAGCTTCGACGGAAAATTTGTTGATTTGGAGGCGATTGAGAACATGGGATCTTCATAAGCGTAAGGCATTCGAATTCCTTTGCTTTCTTTACCCAAGAAGTGTAGGTTTCATGGCTACACAATTCTTTGCCTTACCTTTTCCTTTCTTTCGGATGTGATGCCAAGCTTTAATCATCCTAGCCTTCAATACTGGGAATCCTCCCTTCATGGTAGAAGTAGCTTTCTACTGTAAATCCAAGAGGTTTACCAGAGTTTGCGTATCCGAGTTGACGTCTCGCTAGGAATGGGTTATAGTTGATTCCTCCTTTCGTACCAATGAGAGGTACGTTGGCAAATTCTCCACAGCTCTCAATGATTTCCATCTCATTGTTTGCCAAAGTATACCAATGGATATCGTCGTTTGTAAGAGACATGAGTCTTCTGGACCAATGCCACTCGTCTTTGTTTTCGCGGAAGATAGGAGATTTAGGCAAGTGTGAGGTAATCCATTTGAAAAACAGAGGTACGCAACACACGATAGTTCCATCTCCTTGACGATTCCTATGATGAATAGAGACGTACGTATCACCAAGCAGGGTGGGAACGGGATCAGAAAGATCCTTATGGCGTTGATATCAACGAAATTTGGGACGTTGGGAAACAACACCAATCCATAGAGGAGTAAAGCTAAAATAGCTTCAAAGGCTACCATACTACCAGCTTCCGAGAATTTGAGAGCCTTCTCCATTAGGAACTTTGAGGTTAGTCCTAAGAGTTTTCCTCTGGTAGTTAGGTTTTTGTCTATCTCAGATTTCTTTAAATGAGTCATTGTTGCAATGACTTGTGACTTAGGAATGGCTTCCAAACCATTGAAAGGCACTTTGTCCGATACTGAGATTCCTAGGATATGCGCATACTCTTCCAAAGTAGGCATCAACTGATAATCAGGGAAAGTGAAACAATGAGATCGATCAGAACCGAACGAAAGTTTTGAGAAGTCCTTCATCAACGTTAGCTCGTAAGAGTTAGAAGAGTTCCATAGAGTTTTCAAACCGAGGGATCTTCTACCAAGGATGCTAACTCTTCCAACTTTCCTACATCAGAATTCTAAACTGTATCTTTTGGTGAATCTTCCTCCACGCCCATCACTCTAACCTAAAATATTTTACAAAGAAAAAATCTCTAAATTCTTTGAAATGGGAAGAGAAATGAAATTTTTTGTTTTGAATGAATGAATGAATGCATGAATGCGGCAAACATGGTTAGTAGTTATACACACGATCAAGCGCTCAAGTCACGAGCATGAAGCCAACGATAAGAATCAACGTGGTTAAGTTCTATGGGCTTATTCATCCGTGAAACGGGTTCTATCGATAATACAGCTCAACACTCCCTTCAAAACATTATTGGATTTGTTGAATACCGATGGTCCAATAATATTTTCAAGAGAAACTCGCCGATCGTAGTATCGCATGACAATTACTCTAGGCTTACACCGAATAATCTCGCACTACATCCTAATGGCCGTGATGGTTTATGTGTTCTACACTCACCTTCTTAAGTTCCTCAAAACGTTTTCGCAATTACTTGCTAAACACAATACCCCAAGACAACCTCCATCGCTGGAAATATTAACTTCGAAAGCATGAATCGCCACGATTAATATCTCCACCTAGATCTTAAAATGTTTCTTAAATCCGTTAGATTTCTTTCCATCAAGTGATATCGCAAACACACAATAAAGAAAAACAAATATATGCAAAATATGAAAAGCTTATCCCTTTTCTTTTGAAAACAAAAAAGCTTGGTGCTCTCAGTAGTAACGCTTTTTTTGAAAAATCAAAGTTTCAGCGCTCTCCCCAGAGTCGCCATTTTTCCCGCACAAAAGGTGACGCGCTAGAGGATGCGAAGGTGAGTTCGGATTCTCGCACGCAACGATTTAAATCTTTTGATTTGTTTATAAAGATGTCATGAGCATCAAGCTTTATTATTTTCAACACAAGAAAGATGATTTAATGATTATGAAAAGGGGAAAGTCAAATACCCTCAATTGATATTGGTATGTAACGACTAGCGCAAACTAGACGCAACGCATGGGGAGATTCCGAGTAAGGGGATTGTTATATAAAGGGAATAGATGGAGCACCCTAAATATATATAGTTATCTATAGCTTTATATATGAATATGTTTGATATGTTTGTGTGTTTTAATTGCTATTTCTATGATTGGGAAAGTTTCTCCTTTGGATTTTAAGAAACAGTAGATTATGTGGGATTCTAGGTTTTGTTATTATTGTGCTCGCAAAGATCCGTGGATCTTCTGCATACATATCCTAGTGGGAATCATAGCATTTGTAGCTCGGATCTACAGGGTTCTATGTTTTGTTTGGTCTGAGAGAGAAAGAAATTTGCTCGGCAAGGATGAGACCTTGTGCCTACGTATTCTCAAAAGGATGTTGAGAAAGTCAGAGCAATCGTAGTTCCCACTTATGCTAGTGGAAAGCAACGGATGTTAGTAAGAGATGACAAATGTCATCTTAATGAAAATGTATCTAATCTATTTCATCACATACATTTTGAAAAGTTTGACTGATTGAAATCTTTCATCGTAAGTATTAGGTGTTTTGCTTGAGTGTACAAGCGTTACCACTTACATGTTTAAGAAAGATGTTTGAAAAAGATGATTGAATCTTTTAACTGTAAGTATTGGGTGTTTTGTTCGAGTGTACAAGCGTTACCACTTACTGTTAAGAGATGTTTTTGTTTGAAAATAGTTTTTGAAAAGAGTTTGAAAAGAGTTTGAAAAGTTTTTGACTGTATGTGATGTGATAGATGAGATACTTCTTCCATAGAGATGATAAATGTCTAAATCTCAAGGAGAAATTGATTGGATTAAGGGATGCTTTTAAGAAGCCCGTGGGTCCTTGTATTGTTAGCCCAAGAGGAGGCATTCCGAGGGTCATCGAGGGTCATCGAGGGTCCTTGTATGAAGCTCAAGAGGAAGCTATAGGGTATGGCTGGCTTTGTGTTAAAAGGGATTTCACCGAGAAACCATCCTTTTGGAATTAAGAGCAATTTCACCGGGAAATTTTACTCTCTGGGGATTTGAAAGTGATTTCACCGAGAAACCATCCTTTCAGGGTTCTATTCTTAGCGCGGGTGATTCTTTGTATTGGAAGCCCAATAGGAGGCTGTTAAGAGATTTCCTATCTCTTTCATTGTATGATGCCCAAGAGAAGGCTAAACTCAATGAGGAGTTCTTTTGAATGAAGCCCAAGAGGAGGCTAACTCAACAGGGGAGTGTTTGTCTTATATGAAGCCTAAGCGGAGGCTAACTCTGTGGGGAGAGTTTCTTTGTACAAAGCCCAAGAGAAGGCTAAAATCTGTTGGAGATAAAATATCTTGTATGAAGCCCAAGCGGAGGCTGACCCATGCTGGGGATGGATTGTGTTGTATAAAGCCCAAGTGGAGGCTAAACTGTGGGGAACCTATTGATTAGTCTAATTGTTATGTTATAACTAGACAGTTGTATAAACAGGTGTGTGTGTGTGTGTGTGTGTGTGATATGTATTCACAGGAGTTTATGAAAGAAATATAAACAATACATGATGTTTATTTACAACAGTTTATGAAATATAAACAAGTGTCTGTGAAACGAACGTTTAAAACGAGCGTAACTTGATTATTTACAAGTTTGAATGTGTACAAGGAAATAAATATGTACACGAACGAGTTTTTATGTACAGATAAAGATGGATGTACATAGGAGGGATGGGACTTACACCATAAGGGTGGCCCATTGATTTGAAAGAAGTTTTACTCAGGAGAAAGCTCCTTTCAATACCAATGGTATTCAGTTGGTCTATACAGATGAAACGGAAACGAATGATCGAAGTTTATCTGTGTTGGAATATTTGTAAAAAGGTATCTGTGTTATGTACAGATGAAAATTTTATATGAAAAGTATTTGGTATGTACAAAGAAAATATGTACACAAAAGACTATTTTGTTTGAGTATACACAAGTGATGTGAAAACAAACGATCGAAGTTTGTCTGTACTTGAGTATAAAAGGAGTATCAGATTATGTATGATGAAACTTTGTAAAAAGTGTTTGACAAAAGTTTGATATGTACAGAGAAATATTATGTACATAAAAGAATGTTATGGGACTTACACATGATGGAGGCCCATTGGTCAAAAAGAAAATTTACTCGTAAGAATTCTTCCTTTAGAACCAATGGATTCACGATAGACAAACGAATGAAAACAAACGAAAGAAATTTGTTTACGTTTGAATATTAACAATGATAATTTGAGTATGTACAAGTAAAACTAAATATGTACATAAAGGATTGGGACTTACACCATAAGGAGGCCCATGATCGATCGAGAAATTCGAGAGAAGACGAAATTAGTTTTATCGTTTTAAATCGGATCGATCATGGTAAAAGATGCAAGTTTGATGAAATGTTTTGAAAAATGATTTTGAAATGTTTTGAAATGTGAGGTTCATTTATGAAAAGTTTTGAAAAAAATCGGAAGTCGAAAACTTGAAAAATTCACCTTAAAAGGAGGTTTGAAAAGTGTTCGTAATCGCTTTCGTTCGATTAAAATTTAATCAGATGAAAGTTTTTTTCTGAAAATTTTTGCACTATCACAAAATAGATGTATTTATTGACAAGTGTCAAAAAAATCACCTTAAAATAAGGAGTTTTGATTGGTCAAAAAAATTGTGAAAGTTTAATGAAAAAACATGAAAAAATTTGGAAAGTTTGTAAAAAGAATGGTCTTGGTGGGTGTTGAACCCATGACCATGAGGTGGGACGCGTGGCAAAGGAACTTAAAGGCAAGCAGACAACCACTAGACCAAACGCGTTTCTGTGTTTAGTGGACTAGAACACGTGTTAGAAAAGGATTGGAATTTTTAAATATTTGAAAATGAAGAACAGATGAAGAACACGCGCGCATCCTGGGTTTCTTGTTTTGATCTTTAGTTTACCCAATTCAATCCAAAATCTTCGTTTCTCAACCAAATTAAGTGAAGTAAAAATCAAATTTGATCGGTTTTGCACAACGAACATGAATATGTATGTTAATTGCATTTATTTTAAACCCAGAACGTTTTTGGTTTCGAAGAACACCAAGAACCCTAATCTGAAAAACTCAAATTAAATGATGAAGGTTTGATGATTCTTGGATTTTTTTGAGGGTTAATGATTGTTATTAGTGCAGAAAAAGAATGGCCGTGAGTTTTTTCAAAAAGATGCAAGGAATCATGATATCACAGTTCATATGCTTACCTGGAAAAGTGAGAATCGAATTCGATGCTAGAGTGTTTCCAGAGCCTGTTTCTTGATCATTTGAGCTTCATCGGCATGTATGGAAGCTGTGTGGATGATTAGCTTGCTTCGAATCCTTCCCAATCAATCCAGCCAAGTCCACCTGCATAGACTGAAAAATGGAGCTCGAATTCTTGGTTAGAACTGTTACAGATGGTTGTGATTGATCTGGACCATGTCTATGAAGTTTATAGATGATGTTTGAATCATTAGAACAACAATTGCTCAGGCCAAACTTGAAACTCGATTCATAAGGCAGTTTGGAAGTTTTGAAAAAAATGAAAATGGAATCTGATTTTCAGCTTGATTTCAGTTGATTTTAAGTTTGTAACAAGTTTAATAATGATTATGAAACATGTTGGACACCAAAGATCATCATGGTTTTAGCTCAATTTCAAAAATGCTATGTTTCTCAATTTGCACTATATTGCTTGATTTTCAAGAAAGTAAAGAGAAAGCATCATTTTGCATTGTTTTGGTGTCTTTTGAGCTTGAATTGGTACCTCTATTTATAGGCCATTGTATCTGAAATGTTAGGCAAGCAATTGGGCATTGGTAATTCAAACTTGCCTTAGAGGGCAAGGAAGTCTTTTTTGCATTAAATGCAAAAGGAAGCTTCCTTCTTTTAACCATGGTTAATTTCAACTTGATCCTATCCTATAATAATTACATCCAACTGATTTTTATCAGTTCTATCCTCTCTTGGCAAGGTGGCAAAGGTTCTAGAAGAGGAAAATGCAAAATGACCTATAATCTTGATGTTTTGACTTTGAAAATCAAGTGTCATGGAGCCTTATGTTTCAATTTCAAAAGTGTATCTAGACTCCATGGATTTGAGATTTCTTGGACATTTTGGAAAGATTTTTCCACAAGCTACAACTTTCATGTTTTGAGTTTTTTCAAATTCAAATTGGAACTAGGTGAAAAAATGGCTTGAAGTTTGAAACAAATAAGAGTTTTCAACACTTAGAAAAATTTCTAAGTATGAAAACTTTTGACTTTTTGTTGACTTTTCCAAATTCTTTGATTTTTTATGATCATGATGGATCATGTGAAGTATTTTGATGATGGAAAAAGTTTTGTTTTGAAAATTTTGACCAAAAGTCAAAGTTTGACTTTTCTGTGCAGATGAAATTTCATCAGACGTTTTTTGAAATTGACTGATGAAGTCTGTGAACCTCTGTGATGTTTTGAATCCAGAAATTAGGTCAAGATGTTGTATCTAAGATATAATGACCAATCTCTATCCAAAAAAGTCATTTCTTGCTCAAAAAATTAGAGAATGCCTATGCTCGACCAAAACCCTAATTGGTCGATCCTCGATTGATCAGTGAGGAAAATGGATATCTGAGGATTGAAGGCTGATGATTTGATCAAGATAGATCAAATGGAGTGATAAAATCTCAAACCCTAATTGGTTAGCTCTTGAATCAGATGAAAATCTGATGAAACCCTAATTTTGACCTGTGAATGCTTCACCCGATTAATGCTGTTTGAACTGTTAGTTGTGCAATGATGCAAATGTAAGGTGGTAGATTAGGTCAAAATTTGGGGTATGACAGGTTGCGAATATTGTTCCAGTGCCGAAGAAGGATGGTAAAGTTAGGATGTGCGTTGATTACAGGGATTTGAATAGGGCAAGCCCCAAAGACGATTTCGCGCTCCCGCATATCGACATACTGGTTGACAATACTGCTCAGGCTAAAGTATTTTCTTTCATGGATGGTTTTTCTGGCTACAATCAAATAAAAATGTCGCCAGATGATATGGAGAACACTACTTTCATTACACCTTGGGGAACATTTTGTTACAAAGTGATGCCCTTTGGTTTGAAGAATGCTGGGGCAACATATCAACGGGCGATGGTCACTCTTTTTCATGATATGATGCACAAAGAGATCGAAGTCTATGTTGATGATATGATTGCAAAATCCCAGACAGAAGAGGAACACATTGTTCACCTTTTGAAGTTGTTTAAAAGATTACGGAAATTCTGGTTAAGGTTGAATCCTAATAAGTGCACCTTCGGGGTGAGGTCCGGGAAGCTGCTGGGCTTCATTGTAAGTGAAAAAGGAATCGAGGTTGATCCTGCCAAAGTGAAAGCTATACAGGAAATGCCTGTGCCAAGGACCAAAAAAGAGGTTCGTAGTTTCTTAGGGAGGTTGAACTACATTGCTAGATTTATCTCTCATCTTACAGCCACTTGTGAACCGATATTCAAATTATTGAGAAAAGATCAGACGGACAGGTGGAATGATAACTGTCAATTGGCTTTTGACAAAATCAAAGAATACCCACGGGAACCTCCAATCCTTTCGCCTCCAGCTGAAGGTAGGCCTCTGATCATGTATTTGACTATACTTGAAAGCTCGATGGGGTGTGTCCTGGGGAAGCATGACGAGTCCGGTCGAAAAGAGCATGCCATACACTATCTTAGCAAAAAGTTTACCGACTGTGAAGCAAAATACCCACTACTCGAGAAAACTTGTTGCGCTTTGGCATGGGCTGCTCGTCGACTGAGGCAGTATATGTTGACCCATACCACTTTATTGATATCCAGAATGGATCCGATTAAGTATATCTTCGATAAGCCGACTCTCACGGGAAGAGTGGCCCATTGGCTAATGATCCTTACGGAATACGACATCCAATATATTACCCAGAAAGCTATCAAGGGTAGTGTATTGGCAGATTATCTCGCTCATCAGCCTATGGCAGATATCATGTTTATCAGGGAATGCAATATTCCAGGCCCAAATGAAGGACCCGAACCAGGATCGCGATGGACGATGGTGTTCGATGGTGCCTCTAATGCCTTGGGTAATGGGGTAGGCGTTGTTATTACCTCACCAATAGGGTTTCATATTCCTTTCACTGCCAGGATTTGTTTTGAGTGTACAAACAATATGGCCGAGTACGAGGCTTGTATCTTTGGGATCGAAGCAGCCATTGATTTGAGAATCAAAATATTGGCAGTGCATGGAGATTCAGCTCTGGTAATCAGCCAAATCAACGGAGATTGGGAGACTCGTCACCCTAATCTGATTCCGTACAGAGAACATGTCTTGAAGTTGATCCCCTATTTTGATGAGATTACTTTCAGTCATATTCCAAGAGAAGAGAGTAGCCTGGCGGATGCTTTGGCTACTTTGTCGTCCATGTTTAAAGTCAAATGGGCTAATGAAGCTCTTTCTATCACCATCATGAGGTTAGATGAGCCAGCATTTTGTTATGAGATGGAAGAGGAATTTGACTAAAAGCCTTGGTTTTATGATATCAAAAGGTATCTTGAGACTAAAGAATATCCAGAGGATGCTTCAATCACTGATAAGAAGACCTTACGGAAATACTCTGCCAAGTTTTTTCTGAACAACGGCGTGTTGTATAAGAGAAACTATGATTCTGTTTTGCTCAGATGCGTGGATAGACACAAGGCAAGCAAGATTATAGAGGAAATTCATGAAGGTTCCTTCGGGACACATTCTAGTGGACATACTATGGCCAAGAAAATCTTGAGGGCAGGTTACTATTGGTCAACGATGGAAACAGGTTGCTATAATCATTCCAGGATATGTTACAAGTGCCAGATCTATGCTGATAAGATACATGTGGCCCCTTCTCCCTTGAATGTCTTGACTTCTCCTTGGCCTTTCGTGATGTGGGGCATCGATATTATTGGAAGGATATAACCGACTGCTTCCAATGGCCATCGTTTAATTTTGGTCGCCATTGATTACTTCACTAAGTGGGTTGAAGCGTCGTCTTATGTCAACGTGACCAAGCGAGTGGTTACGCGTTTCGTTAACAACAATATCATTTGTTATGGGGTTCCTGAGAAGATTATCACGGACAACGGTTCCAATCTCAATAACAAGATGATGAAGGAACTATGCGATGGTTTCAAGATTAAACATCATAATTCCTCTCCTTATCGCCCGAAGATGAATGGGGCCGTGGAAGAAGCGAATAAAAACATTAAGAAGATTGTGCAGAAGATGGTTGTCACTTACATGGATTGGCACGAGATGTTACCCTTCGCTCTGCATGGTTATCGCACTTCGGTGCGTACTTCAACCGGGGCAAATCCTTTTTCCTTGGTGTAACGTATGGAATCTGTCCTACCGGTGGAGGTTGAGATCCTTTCTTTGAGGATTATGACGGATATTCAGTTAGACAAAGCTGAATGGGTCCAGAATCGTTTAGACCAGTTGAATCTCATTGACGAGAAGAGGCTGACGGAAATTTGCGACGGACAAGTGTACCAGAAGAGGATGAAAGCTGCTTTCGATAAGAACATACGTCCTCGAAATTTTCAAGTTGGTGATCTCGTGTCAAAGAGAATCTTACCTCCCATCAATACAGATGCCTGGGGAAAATGGGCTTCGAATTATGAAGAACCATATGTTGTAAAGAAGGTTTTCTCCGGAGGTGCCATGATGCTTACAACCATGGATGGAGAGGATTTTCCTCATCCCGTCAATGCAGACATAGTCAAAAAATACTTCACATAAAATAGACCCGCTGAGTCGAATGACTCAGGAAGAAAAGGGGCAGTCCTGACGAACCTGGTGAGAGGTTCGGGCAAAAGTTAGGGACAAGAAAGAGTGTCAGAGTGAGAATAAGTAAACCCGCTAAGTTGGACCCGCCAAGGGGAAATTTAGGCAAAAAAGGGGTATCCCGGTGGATCAAAAATCCGAAAGGGCGATCCAGGCAAAAGAGGGATTCAAAGCGAATGGCTACGGTCTGTACGACATCCGTATTGCTTCATTCCACTGTAAATGGTTAACCCTAAAGGGATATGGAAACGATCCAATCAGTTTGTTTAGAAACCAAGATGGATGAGATGTTTTGAAGACATGGAGGGGCATAGCGAAGTCAGATCCATTGAAATCTGTCGTTACATTACCATTTATGTTTCTCCATTACTTTGTTGTATGCAATTACTTGTTTTTAGGAATTTCTTCTTGATGTAAACGCCTATTCATAGGCCATGAAGTCAATAAAAGTTTCAACTTTTTGTCCAAATTACGTTTTCTCTTGTGTGTTTTATCACTATTCTTATTTTTACTGGTTTGTTTGCAAAAAAAAAAAAAAAAAGTCTAATGTTGTTGATAAATTTTGCATTTTTTCAATAAAAAAAACATTGATGGTGCTGCAATACATGATGTAAACATATTGAAGTTGCTTAAGATTTTGGTTGTTAACGGAGGTACGCAAAGTTTTCCACTTTGTGCCCAGCGATGTTGTTGTGGTCCGCAGTTTGTAGGTGGCCGATGCATTACTGATGTGAGGTTTCTCCCCAGTAAGATCAATTCTCAAGCAAAACTCATCTCCAGAAGGTTTTGATGGGCTGATGTTGGTCGTTAGCAAGCCATGCTTCGGCGTGTTGGTATCATCATATTCCCCAATGTAGGCCTTGGTTTTAGGCAGGGTTATCCCTAGTGAATGTCAGCCATGTTGAGACAAGAATGTTTGTTTCCCCAGTAGAGTTGGATATCTGAATGGATTCCCCAGCGGAGCTTTCTGCCCGAATCAGATTTCTCCTTCTCGGTGAAGATTAATCGTGCACCAATTCCGGTATTTCTGCGATGAGGCGCATCCCTCAGTCAAAGTCTCCCTAGTGTGCGAATTTCCCCATGGTGTTGTATTCACCAACGGAGTTTCTCTCTAAATTCCCCACAGAAGCTCCAAGTTCTCCAGTGAGAGTAAGAGAATCCCTCAGTGAAATTTTCTGTATTCTCAGTGTAGAGTAACTCCTCTCTTCCCAGGAAGTATGATCAATTGAAGTCCAGTTTGATGTTCCCTAAATGAAGAACTCTTCACGCATTGATCTTCAATTTACTTCTGCAAGCGTTCTCCTGAGATCCACTCCCTCAGTGGTACCTCTCTCTTGGATGTTCATGGCTTCCCAGTAGCCGATCGTCGATAATATTACTTCTCATTTAATCATTCAAGCATGCATTCATTACATGGCATCTCTCTAAATGCGTAGCATTCCACTAATTGGGAGCATTACGCCATTAAAACTCAAACATGCATTTTCAATGTTTGCCAATGATGTACATCCAGAAGAAATAAACAATCTATGGGACCTACCCCCAAGATCTTTTCTCAACAGATTTCTACTTCCCTAATTGTCACTTCAAGTCGAGTGTTTCACGGGAATCCATCCCCCCCCAGCGGATTTTTCTGTGGTGTATTTTACCACAGTCCGGTCAAGTCATATGCCGCCCTATCCCCAGCGTCCTCATTTACGAAGTTAACAAGCTCTTCGTGCCGAGGGCCTACGTGTGGAGTGATTTTCTTCCTCCTTATTTGAGTTCTCATTTTTCTCAGACCTGCGAAGTTAACTAGCTCTTCGTGCCGAGGGTCTATGTGGGGAGTGATGTTCTTCCTCCTTTATTGATTTCTCACTGTTTGGATCCGCAAAGTTAACAAGCTCTCGGTGCCGAGGATCTATGTTTGGGGTTTGTGACACCCCAAAAATAATTCAATAATTAAATGTTTATGATTTTAATTAATTATTTAATTGAGAACATAATTTATTTAATAAGTTGGATTATTAAGATTAATGATGGAATTAATTGGAGGAGAAAGTGATATTATTTTATTTATTTATGATTAAAAGGAAATAAGAGGAATAAAAGGAATGAAATAAGGGAAAAAAGGAAAAATAGATTCATTTGGAGAAAACAAGGCTACGTAGAAGTGAGAAGAGAAGGAAAGAAGGAAAAGACCTAGAGCGTGGAATCTCAAGAAACCACCTGTAAGGGTGATTTCGACTGATTATGGCTTATTATAGGTTTTGATGTTGATGATATGAGTTATAGCGTGTAGGAATTTGAAATTGTGAAATTCTAGGGTTCCATGAATGTGTCCCTATAGGTGTCGATTGTCGAATATGCATAGATATGATTAGAGTGTCGAGATGAAAATAGATGATGGAAATATATTGTTTGAGGTGTTAGATGATGCAAAATGATGTATTTTGGTGTTTCCAATGATGGGATTCGTATGGGTAAAATGGGTTTGAGTAAAATGGATGAATGTCACAAAGCAGAAAATCACTTTTTAGTGCGTAGGAACCGGTTCTGGTAGGAACCGGTTCCACGTTGAAAAATTAAAACCGAAAATGCACTCAGAACCGGTTCTTGTGACGGAACCGGTTCCCATACATTTTTCCAGAAGACCATTTTTGAACTTCTGCAGGAACCGGTTCCTGTATGTGACGGAACCGGGTTCTGCCTTATTTTTAAAATTTTTCAAAACTTCAAAAATTCATAACATTCAAACCGTAAGTCCGTTTTGACGCTTTCGTTATTTCCTAAATTCAATGCTCTATCTTATGAAATGAAAATATTTTAGAAAATTTGAAATTATTTTGGGAAAGGGTATAATTTCTAAAGATGATGATTATTAGCTAATACATAATGACGCTGTATGTGTAGCTGATGTACTTGGTGATGAGGATACTGATAATGTGTAGGTGACATAGCATGGTTACGCTATTGTTTGATGTATGCATGATTAGTTTGGATATCTGATTGATTGTTTTGCATGTTTATCTTGATGGTAGATGTATGCATGATTGTTGATGTATCATGTTGATTTTGGTGATTCGCTTATGTTAAATGAATGTATACATAGACTGATTAATGTTGCATGCTATTGATGTGCGTGCATATGCATTATTTTGGTGAAGTTAATTCCCATTGTGCGGAATTTGACTTGGATTGCCGATAACCGATACCCGAGTGAGGATGGGTGGTTAGGCTGGATTCGTGTCCGAGTGGTTATGGACGAATCGATGGAACTGTATCCGAATGATGATGGATCAGTGTTGGGTGACTTGGTCACGAGTCGGTACCGCATGCATTGAGTCTGCATTAGTGTTTGCATAGGATTGTAACATGCTAGGATGTCTTCCAGTGTTGCAATGCCTTTATTGTTGATTGATGATGTATGATGAATTGTATGACTATGATTGTGTATTGGATTCTGATTGGTATTAAGTGGTGGAATAATAGGCTTGCAATTATATTATTGATTGAAGGATTTATAATATGCTTTAATTATGAGAAGTCTCACCCTTACTTTACCATTTCAGGTTAAATTAGCAGCTGAGGAGTCGGTGAGGATGGCTCTAGAGCTTACCTTTTAGTCCGTGTGTCAGTGTCATGCTCTGATTAGATTGTAACACTGGGGAACGCTTAGTTAAGAGAATCATTATTATTTTAATAGTTTGGACTTGAACTCCTTGAAGAACTATGATGTTTTATTAAATTTTGACTTTTTGTATTTCCGCTGTGTAAGACATGGTCTTCAGGGGAATTTTTAGGAATTTTCGAGAGGATCTTCAGGGTGATTGATTGTGCAGGAGAACTGAAGGTGAGATATGGAACTCACATGTTGGCTGAGGAAGCTGATGACTGGTGGGTTGCTACCCGAACTGAACTGGAAGAAGATGGCGTTGCGTTGAATTGGGCTGTGTTCAGGAGAGCTTTTCTGAGGAGGTATTTTCCTGAGGATGTCAGAGGTAAGAAGGAGATTGAGTTTCTGGAGCTCAAGCAGGGCAATAAGACTGTCAGTGAGTATGCTTCGAAGTTTTCTGAGTTAGCGAAGTATTATGCTCATTATCCTAACGATGCAGATGGAGAGTTTTCCAAATGTATCAAGTTTGAGAATGGTTTACGTGACGAGATTAAGCAGGGTATTCGGTATCAGCGTATCCGAAGATTTTCTGATCTGGTTGATTGTAGTAGGATTTTAGAGGAGGATCTTGCTAACACTAAGTCAAATGCTCGAGGGTATGTTGATAGAAAAGGTAAACAACAGATGGATCGTGGTAAGCCTTATGATAGGAGTAATCAGAGGTCCAGTGGTTGGAAGAAATCTAGTGGAGGAGATTCTAGTTCTTCCGCTAGGTGCTATAAGTCTTGCGTGAGACAGACATCGTATGGTGGATGTAAGAGCAATGATAAGAAGTGTTTGGGAAGTTCGGCCATGTGGCCAATGATTGCAGAGTAAAGGTGGTGACTTGTTACAACTGTGGTGAAGAGGGTCATACCCGTCCTCAGTGCCCAAAACTCAAGAAAGAGCAAGCTGGTGGTAAAGTGTTTGCATTATGCGGATCGAGAGACAAAACCGATGATCGGTGATTAAAGGTACATGTTTTATTAATGGCATACCTTTGATTGCGATTATTGATACCGAGCTACGCATTCTTTTATTGCGTTAGATTGTGCTAAGAGATTGAATTTGGAAATTTCTAATATGGATGGAAGTATGGTTATTGATACTCTGCGTCGGGTTCATGACTACTTCATATGTTTGTAGAAATTGTCTGTTGTGATTTTGATAGGGTTTCGGTATGGATTTAGTGTGCCTACCGCTAGAACAACTTGATATCATCCTTGGAATGAACTGGTTGGAATTCAACCAGTTCATATCAACTTTTGAGAAGGTCATTTTTCCGAAGAGGTTAAGATCGAAAATGAGATTATGTCGTTAAGGTATGAACTTAGCTGTGAAGGATGGTGCGTTGTGTTTATGTTGTATTCTGCGATAGAAGCGGAAGGAAAGCAAAAGTGATGGATTGCCAAGGTGAATGAATTTCCGAGGTGTTTAGGAAGACGTTAGTGAACCGCCACCGAGAGAGGTAGAGTTTACTATAGATTTGATTCCTGGAACTAGTCCGGTGTCGATGGCGCCTTATCGCATGTCGGCATCTGAATTGGTTGAACTGAAGAAGCAGTTAGAGGAATTGCTTGAGAAGAAGTTTATTCGTCCAAGTGTTTCGCCGTGGGGTGCTCCGGTGTTATTGGTTAAGAAGAAGGAAGGTTCAATGAGGTTATGTGTTGACTACCGACAGTTGAATAAGGTTACGATCAAGAATCGGTATCCTTTGCCGAGAATTGATGATTTGATGGATCAACTCGTTGGAGCTTGTGTATTTAGTAAGATTGATCTGAGATCTGGATATCATCAGATTCGTGTGAAGTCGGAGGATATTGAAACCGCAGAACGAGGTATGGGCATTATGAATATTCTGTGATGCCGTTTGGAGTTACTAATGCACCTGGTGTTTTCATGGAGTATATGAACAGGATATTTCATCCGTATCTCGATAAGTTCGTCGTGGTGTTTATTGACGATATTCTAATTTATTCGAAGAGTGATGAGGAGCATGCAGAGCATCTCAGAGTTGTATTGGAATTGTTGAAAGAAAAGAAGCTTTATGCGAAGTTGTCCAAGTGTGAATTCGGTTGGAGGAAGTAAGCTTTCTTGGCCACGTAATTTCCAAGAATGGGATCTTGTTGATCCTAAAGGTAGAAGCGGTGTCTCGAAGCGCCGAAGAATGCTTCAAACCGTAGTTTTCGGGTCTTGCAGTTACTACCAAGTTTATTGAGGATTTTCCAAACTAGCGTTACGTTGACTAAGTTGACCAGGAAGGGTCAGGTGTTTGTTTGGGATGTTGAGTGTGAGAAAGGATTCCAAGAGCTGAAGAGGAGGTTGACAAGTGCTCCGATCTTGATTTTACCGGATCCGACTAAGTCTTTTGTGGTGTATTGTGATGCATCGCTGATGGGATTAGGTGGTGTGTTGATGCAAGATAAGCAGGTTGTGGCTTATGCTTCGCGACAACTGAAAGTGCATGAAAGGAATTATCCGACCCATGATTTGGAGTTGGCAGCTGTTGTGTTTGTTTTGAAGTTGTGGAGACATTATCTGTACGGTTCTCGGTTTGAGGTATTTAGTGATCATAAGAGCCTGAAGTATCTCTTTGATCAGAAAGAGCTGAACATGAGGCAACGGAGATGGTTAGAATTCCTAAAGGATTATGATTTCGGTTTAAATTATCATCCTGGTAAAGCAAACGTGGTGGCAGATGCTTTGAGTAGAAAGTCTTTGCACATGTCGATGTTAATGGTTCGTGAGTTAGATTTGGTTGAGCAATTCAGAGATCTAAGTTTGGTTTGTGAAACTACTCCGAATAGTGTGAAATTGGGTATGTTGAAGCTGACTAGTGGTATTCTGGAAGAGATCAGAAATGGACAGAAATCTGATGTTGGTTTAGTTGATAAGTTGACATTGATCAACCAAGGTCAAGGAGGCGAGTTCCGAATTGACGAGAATGGTGTTATGAGATTTGGTGATCGGGTGTGTGTTCCGGATGTTGCCGAGATTAGGAAGAGTATTTTGGAAGAAGGGCATCGTAGCGGGTTAAGTATTCATCCCGGTGCTACTAAAATGTATCATGATTTGAAGAAGTTGTTTTGGTGGCCGGGAATGAAAAAGGAAATTGTTGAGTTTGTGTATGCTTGTTTGATTTGTCAGAAGTCGAAAATCGAGCATCAGAAACCGTCAGGGTTGATGGAGCCGTTGTTTGTTCCGGAATGGAAGTGGGATGGAATCTCAATGGATTTTGTGTCTGGGTTGCCAAGGACAGCTAAGAATTGTGATTCTATCTGGGTGATTGTGGATAGGTTGACGAAATCTGCTCATTTTATTCCGATAAGAATAGATTATCCGATGGAGAGTTTAGCAGAATTGTATGTCGAGAAGATTGTGAGTTTGCATGGTATTCCGTCTAGCATTGTGTCGGATCGAGATCCGAGGTTTACATCTAAGTTCTGGACAGGATTGCAAGAAGCTTTGGGTACTAAGTTGCGTTTAAGTTCCGCTTATCATCCGAGACAGATGGTCAGACGGAAAGAACGATTCACCGTTGGAGGATTTGAGAGCTTGTGTGTTAGAGAAGGGTGGAGCTTGGGATAGTTATCTACCGTTGATTGAGTTTACCTACAACAATAGCTTTCACTCGAGTATTGGTATGGCTCCGTTTGAGGCATTGTATGGTAGGAGGTGTCGAACACCATTGTGTTGGTATGAACCCGAGAGAATGTGATTGGACCGAAATAGTTCACAAACTTCGAAAAGATTAAGATGATTCAGAGAAGATGAGGACTTCTAGTCGTCGAAAAGTTACCATGATAAGAGGAGGAAAGATCTTGAGTTCAGTGAAGGAGAACATGTGTTTATGCGAGTTACTCTGATGACGGGTATTGGTCGAGCTTTGAAGTCAAAGAAGTTGACTCCACGATTTATTGGTCCTTTTCAGATTACCAAAAGGGTTGGGAAGGTTGCATATCAGATTGCTTTGCCGCCGTCACTTGCTAATCTGCATGATGTTTTTCACGTGTCTCAACTGAGGAAGTACATTGCTGATCCGTCTCATGAGATTCGGGTAGATGATATACAGGTACGAGAGAATTTAACTGTGGAAGCGGTACCTGCGAGAATTGAGGATCGGAAGTTGAAGCGTGGGCAAAGAGATTGCCCTGGTGAGAGTGGCTTGGGGAGGACCAGCTGATGGAAATGTCACTTGGGAGCTGGAGAGTCAGATGAAGGACTCATATCCCGAACTATTCGTCTGAGGTATGTTTTCGAGGACGAAAACTCTTTTAAGTTGGGGAGAGTTGTGACACCCCAAAAATAATTCAATAATTAAATGTTTATGATTTTAATTAATTATTTAATTGAGAACATAATTTATTTAATAAGTTGGATTATTAAGATTAATGATGGAATTAATTGGAGGAGAAAGTGATATTATTTTATTTATTTATGATTAAAAGGAAATAAGAGGAATAAAAGGAATGAAATAAGGGAAAAAAGGAAAAATAGATTCATTTGGAGAAAACAAGGCTACGTAGAAGTGAGAAGAGAAGGAAAGAAGGAAAAGACCTAGGCGTCAGATCTCAAGAAACCACCGTAAGGGTGATTTCGACTGATTATGGCTTATTATAGGTTTTGATGTTGATGATATGAGTTATAGCGTGTAGGAATTTGAAATTGTGAAATTCTAGGGTTCCATGAATGTGTCCCTATAGGTGTCAGATTGTGTCAGAATATGCATAGATATGATTAGAGTGTCAGTAGATGAAAATAGATGATGGAAATATATTGTTTGAGGTGTTAGATGATGCAAAATGATGTATTTTGGTGTTTCCAATGATGGGATTCGTATGGGTAAAAATGGGTTTGAGTAAAAATGGATGAATGCTGTCAAACTGCAGAAAATCACTTTTTAACGTAGGAACCGGTTCCTGTCTGGTAGGAACCGGTTCCACGTTGAAAAATTAGAAAACCGAAAATGCACTCAGAACCGGTTCTGTATGTGACGGAACCGGTTCCATACATTTTCCGAAGACCATTTTGAACTCAGAACCGTTCTCGATGTGACGGAACCGGTTCGCCTTATTTTTAAAATTTTCAAAACTTCAAAATTCATAACATTCAAACCGTAAGTCCGTTTTGGCGCTGCTTTGGACGTTATTTCCTAAATTCAATGCTCTATCTTATGAAATGAAAATATTTTAGAAAATTTGAAATTATTTTGGGAAAGGGTATAATTTCTAAAGATGATGATTATTAGCTAATACATAATGACGTTGTATGTAGTCGATGTACTTGGTGATGAGGATCGATAATGTGTAGGTGACATAGCATGGTTATGCTATTGTTTGATGTATGCATGATTAGTTTGGATATCTGATTGATTGTTTTGCATGTTTATGCCGATGGTAGATGTATGCATGATTGTTGATGTATCATGTTGATTTTGGTGATTCATGTTAAATGAATGTATACATAGGCGATTAATGTTGCATGCTATTGATGTGCGTGCATATGCATTATTTTGGTGAAGTTAATTCCCATTGTGCGGAATTTGACTTGGATTGCCGATAACCGATACCCGAGTGAGGATGGGTGGTTATTTGGATTCGTGTCCGAGTGGTTATGGACGAATCGATGGAACTGTATCCGAATGATGATGGATCAGTGTTGGGTGACTTGGTCACGAGTCGGTACCGCATGCATTGAGTCTGCATTAGTGTTTGCATAGGATTGTAACATGCTAGGATGTCTTCCAGTGTTGCAATGCCTTTATTGTTGATTGATGATGTATGATGAATTGTATGACTATGATTGTGTATTGGATTCTGATTGGTATTAAGTGGTGGAATAATAGGCTTGCAATTATATTATTGATTGAAGGATTTATAATATGCTTTAATTATGAGAAGTCTCACCCTTACTTTACCATTTCAGATTAAATTAGCAGCTGAGGAGTCGGTGAGGATGGCTCTAGAGCTTACCTTTTAGTCCGTGTGTCAGTGTTATGCTCTGATTAGATTGTAACACTGGGGAACGCTTAGTTAAGAGAATCATTATTATTTTAATAGTTTGGACTTGAACTCCTTGAAGAACTATGATGTTTTATTAAATTTTGACTTTTTGTATTTCCGCTGTGTAAGACATGGTCTTATAATGATTAAGTTGTTGGATGATGATCCTCAGTGTAGCATGGCTACTGTTTGAATGAAGTTGTTTTAATTATTAATTGCGACATCCCGTATTATACCGTGTTAACTCTGATTAAAGATGATTTAGGATATTAATTTAATTAATATATTCGGGGTATTTAGATGGGGTGTTACAGGGTTCGCCTATCAACAGTCGTTTCTCCTTACTTGTTGAGTTCACTGTGGTCAGGTGTTCTCATTTACTTAAACCCGCAAAGTTAACAAGCTCTTCGTGCCGAGGGTTTATGTTTGGAGTGATGTTTATCCTCTTTGTGGAGTTCTCACTTGTTTCAGATTTGCGAAGTTAACAAGCTCTTCGTGCCGAGAATCTGTGTTCGGAGTTCGTCCACCATCAGGCGTTCTTTTTTTCTGGTTAAGTTCTCTTGTGCTTAGACCTGCGAGGTTAACAAGCTCTTCGTGCCGAGGGTCTATGCTCGGAATTCATGTTCTTCCTCGTTGTTGGGTTCTCGTTTGCTTAGATCCGTGAAGCTAACAAGCTCTTCGTGTCGAGGGTTTATGTTTGGAGTGATGTTCTTCCTCCGTTATCGAGTTCTCATTGTTTGGATCCGCGAAGTTAACAAGCTCTTCGTGCCGAGGATCTATGTTTGAAGTCCATCGTAGCCCGGCGTCCTCTCTCGCACAGTCCTCCATGTCAGGTTTCCTCTTTACCATTGGCCTGCGAAGTTGCTTATCAACAAGCATTTTGTGTCGAAGGTCGTCGATTATTCTTACCCCCAGAGTTGCTCTATCAGGAGTACTTCCCCTCTATCTCTCCAGTACATATATTCAAGAAGAAAATCCAAATTTAGTAATGTCTACTCGCCTTTAGAGCGCGAATTTTATGGTCCATTTTAGTATTCAATCATCTTCTACCTTGTTGGTTCGAAAGGCCTGCGCTCATCTCACCCCCCGATCGAAGAAGATTGAATAGGGACAGCTGTTGCACCCCAAAATTCGCCCTCTTCTTTTCTGTATTCCTAGCTCGTAATTTGATTGCATCGGTATTGATCATAAGGTTATCCAGTTTTGGATAGTCCGAGTGGAAGCAAACCAAAGAAAATTCATATTTTTACATCTGAAAGTTGAGCAGAAGCTTCGGAAATTTTTCCTGTCTTGGCCGGTCACCTGATCGTGTCAAAAGTTTTGACCGCGCAAGCGACATTGCATTCCAGACACTTTTCGTTTAGAGTCCGACTTCAAATTCTTGACGGATTTGACAGTTTTGGATTAATTACGAGAATTATTCGGATAATCATAATTTGGGCTTGATTTTGGGTCCAAGGCTATAAATACTTTTTTGCCTTCAAAGAAAGGGGGGATTCATTTTTTTTACCACCAATTACTCTCTAATTCTCTCAATAATCAAAAAGTCAAAAGCTAAAATTTGAGCTTTCCCTCTAAGCAACCACCGCGGACCACCACCGGACCTCCGTTTAACACCGATTTCATCCGCAGACCGCGCTAAGCGCGCCCTCCGCACTAAGCGCGCCCTGCGATTTCTGGTTTTCTTTCTTCATCGCATCATCTCTCCATTGATCCAGATCTCCTCATCCTTCTTCTGCTCGAATTTGATATGGAAGGAACGGTTTCATCTTGATCTCTCTCCAGTTTCAAGATCCAAGGTTTTCTCCTTCCTCTTCTTCAATCTTCCATCGAAGATCTCAGGTTTTCTTGAAGAATTCAAGGTTGATTTCGCAAATTATCAACGATTCGCTGTGGATTTGGTATTTTCTTTGAAGAGCACAAGGAATTCCTCTTCAATTTGGTTCAAACTTCAAGTTCAAGTAAGTGTTAAGTTCAAATAAGCATTTATTTTTTGTTTTGATTTTCGACTTTTCTAAAAAGCGAATAATGAAATTGCATGAAAATTCAATGTAGATTCTGAATCTTGAACTTCTACTCTTGAATTCGTTGATTTGAATCGGATTTAGCCGCCTTATTTGTGTCGGAGTGAAGCTCTTTGTACATAGCATGCATATAGGCTCGGTATTAGTATCTTCCTTTGCATTTTTGCTACAAATTCATGCATCTTTGCACCGTTCAAGCACATGCTCATGCATTGGAAGGCATTCCTTATGGTTGAGTTGCATTTGTGCACAATGAATTAGAGCATAGCTTGCATTTGAAGCGTATCGACATGTAGTTTTCAAAGCATTTTGATCACTAGGTGTGACACCCCAAAAATAATTCGGTAATTAAATAATTATGATTTTAATTATTAAATTAATTGAGAACATAATTCATTTAATATATTGAATTGTTGAGATTAATTATGGATTTATTGGATGTATGTTGAGTAAAGTGGGGTGTGAGGAGTAAAAGACTCTACTCACATTTATTGATTTATTTAATTTATGTTAAAAGGAATAAAAGGAATTAAATAAAAAAAAAGGAGGAAAAAAGGAATCATTTTGGAGAAAACAAGATACGTGAAGTGAGAAGAGAAGGAAAGGAGGAAAAAGACCTAGGAGCGTCAGAAATCGAAGAACCCACAAGGTAAGGGGTGATTTCGATTGGTTATTGCTTATTATAGGTTTTGATGTTAATATTATAGACCATAGCATGTTAGGAAATCTATGTTTAGGAATTTCTAGGTTCCCATGGATGAATACCTAATAGTGACAGATGGTGTCAGAATGAGTCTGATTGAGTCAGAATGTGTATGGAATATGATTAGAGTGTCAGTAGATGAAAATAGATGATGGAAATATGTTGTTTGATGAGATAGATGATGCAAAATGATGTGTTTTAGTGTTTCCCATGTTGGAGTTCGTATGGGTAAAAATGGGTTTGATTGAAAATGAAAGGATGCTGTCAAAAGTGCAGAAAATGACATTTTAACATGTGGGAACCGGTTCCTGTATGGGTAGGAACCGGGTTGCCCTTTTGAAAATTTATAAAAACCTGAAAAATACACGTAGGAACCGATTCCTGTATGGGTAGGAACCGGGTTCCCATACGATTTCCGAGCGCCTTTTGAACCTGAGGAACCGGTTCCTGTATAGGTAGGAACCGGGTTCTGCCTTATTTTTTTAAAAAATTCTAAAACTTCAAAAATTCATAACTTTCAAACCGTAAGTCCGTTTTGAGCGCCGTTTTGGACGTTATTTCCTAAATTTAATGCTCTACCTTATGAAATGAAAATACTTTAGAAAAACTTGAAATTATTTTGGGAAGGGGTTGAATTTCGAAATAAATGATTATTAACTGACACATAAAGATGTATGTGTAGTAGAGGAACTTTGGTGATGAGGACACTGGTAATGTGTAGATGTAATAGCATGTTTATGCTGATGTTAGATGTATGCATGATTGGTTGATATATAATGTTGGTTGGTTTGCATGTTTATGCTGATGTTAGATGTATGCATGATTGGTTGATATATCATGTTGATTGTTGTGATTCAGTTATGTTAAATGAATGTGTACATAGACTGATTAATGTTGCATGCTATTGATGTGCGTGCATATGCATTATTTTGGTGAAGTTAATTCCCATTGTGCGGAATTTGACTTGGATTGCCGATAACCGATACCCGAGTGAGGATGGGTGGTTAGGCTGGATTCGTGTCCGAGTGGTTATGGACGAATCGATGGTACTGTATCCGGTAGATGATGGATCAGTGTTGGGTGACTTGGTCACGAGTCGGTACCGCATGCATTGAGTCTGCATTATATTTGTATGAAGTGGTAACATGTTAGGATGTCTTCCAGTGTTACTCTTCGTTGATTGTTATGATTAAGCATGATGAATATGGTTGTGTGTGTGAATCTGAATTTATGTTAAGTGGGTGAAGTAATATGCTTGTGATATATTATTGATTGAAAGACTTATAATATGCTTTAATTATGAGAATTCTCACCCTTACTTTACCATTTCAGATTAAATTAGCGGTGAGGAGTCGGTGAGGATGGCTCTAGAGCTTATCTTTTAGTCAGGTGTCGGTGTCATGCTCGATTAGATTGTAACAGGGAAGCTTAGTTAAGAGAATCATTATTGTTTAATTATTCTGGATTTGAATTCTTTGAGAACCTTGATGTTTTATTAAGTTTTGATTTTGGTATTTCAGCTGTGTAAGACATGGTCTTATAATGATTGAATTATTGGATGATGATCCTCGTAGCATAGGCTTTGTTTGAATGAAGTTTGTTTTAATTATTAATTGTGACATCCCTTGGTATACCGTGTTAACTCTGATTAAAGATGATTTAGATGTTAATTTAATTAATATATTCAGGGTATTTAGATGGGGTGTTACACTAGGCATGTTGTACATTGTATATAGTTCATGCATATGCATTCCAAGTGTTTGTGTTAATGTGTAACTAGGTCTTGACATGACTTTTTCCTATCTCTTAGGAGCATTCCTTGCTTGCATTAGTATGTCACGTGTAGAACATTGAGTTGCCGCCATAATTTGCATCCCAAACATGTTCATGCACCGGTTTACACTACATACGTTGGAGTATTCAATTGCTTGCATCCTCTATACGTTTAAATTTGGTATAGCACATAAGCCTAGAAATCTCCATGTCGCATTGTACTCTTAGCATGATCGTGCACAATCATACATGTAAGAGTGATAGGAGTCTTCATGTGCACCATACATGTTCATGCATTCATGAGTATTGGAATTGTGTGCATTCTTACTTTCATCTTATATGTTCATGCATCCATGAACATTGAAGTTACTAGAATCATCACTTGCATCCTATATGTTCATGCATTCATGAACGTTAGCATTATCATTTGCATCCTATATATGTTCATACATGCACGAGCATTGGAATTATTCAAATCATTGTTTGCATCCTATGTATGTTCATGCATTCATGAGCATTTATAATTATTTGAATCCTCATTTGCATTCCATGTAGGTTCACGCATCCATGAACATTGGCGCTACTTGAATTGTCACTTGCATTCCATGAATGTTCATGCATTCATGAACATTGGAGTTATTCGCATTTCTACTTGTGCTCCGTGCGTATTCATGCATGAATGTTGAAACCGTCGGCATCATTTGCACTTCCTCGCTTGTCCACACATAACATTGCATACATGAGCATTGAAATAATTGCCTAATAATATGGATCAAATGAAAGCATCACGAACAGGCGATCCAGACCAAAACTGCATTTTTTTGCAGGTTGCAGACCGCGCTTAGCGCCACCAGGAGCGCGCTAAGCGCCAAACTCACTGACTTTTGTTTTATAGGTCGCTCTTAGTGCGATAATGGGCACGCTAAGCGCGTAGGTTTCTGTTTGGGCCGCGCTTAGCGCGGCATAGCATGCTTAGCGCGGTCTGTGCTGATGCATTTTCTGTTATTTCTTGATTCTAACACCAAACAGTGGACACTCTAGCCTTACCTAGCTGCTATTTGGGGCTTGTTTCATGCAGGGGTTTGTGTTGTGTGTATCTATGACACATTTCTTCGATGTTGGTGCACTCGCGCACGTATTCTGTTGGTTTTGTTCTCAGAACCTAACCCCCTTTTGCAGGTTTTTGGGATATACGTCGGATGTGTAATCGACACACATTCTTGACAGTGCATCTCATTGCACATCCATTATTTGTTTTTATCTGGATAGTTCCTTGCGGGTTTATTGGATCCGCGTCGAATGTGTATGAACACGCATTCTTGATAGTGCATCTCATTGCCATCCATTATCTGCTTTGTCTAGAATTACTATGTTGTACAGGTGTAATTGCTTCAGATGTGTACGACACACATTCTGGTTTCTACCTATATCTCTGCTTGCTTCTCACCAGATTTCTTTGTTGCATGGATGCAGTATTTGAAGTTTTCCGGAGTATTCCTTAGCTTGCGTTGCTCTTCGGGTTCTATATCCGTTTGGTAGTTTCTACACTGTTAACCGCATTCTCTTACAACTTTCCTAGATATCATGAGAAGTAGGGCCTTATTGCTTTCCTTGCCATGAGAAGTAGGAATAGAGATGCATGAAGGGGCTTCCGTAGTTGGAGCATGTTCAGGAACCCCTCTGGTTTATTTAAGGACCCGTTTAGGGCGATTCTATTTGCTAACTATGTTTGGTTTGTTTAAAATCCTCCATCTGCATAGGGAGGTAATTCTCAGTAAGTGTTTATGTTTGTGCTTGCATAGGTCAAGAGTGGTTAGGACACCCGACGTGGCACCACCAAGCAAAGTCCCGCTCTTTACATTTCCTACTATCGAGTCTTGATGATATGATGGTATAATACGGCGGGAGAACTGACTTTGGAATTTGTTTTGCTTTTTATCGCAAATGTTGCGGATAGCAAGAGTCGCCACCGACTTTTCTTTTATCCAAGTAAGGGAAGGTGAAAAGAACAGAAAAAGACCTTCGTTAGATTCTGAGTAAAGGAGAAGGTTATGAAAAGGGAAGGTATTAGCACCCCTTTCCATTCGTAGTTTTCTATGGGCTCTTAGTTGCTTCTAGCTCATCTTTAAAAATTGCTTTCTGTGTGTTTAACAAAAATGTTTTGAAAAAGGCATTTCGCTTTGACTTTGTAATGATTCACGTTGGAATGTATACAAAGTGTTCGGAAATGTTTTATTTTGAAAAGAATTTGAACTTTGAAAAAGTGTGAAGTGTGAAAAGTATTTGATAGAGCAAGCAACTAAAAGTCTTATTACCTACTCAGAATGGTCGTTTTCGTGTTATTTTGCTTTCCTTTAGAATAGTGCTATCCATACCATTAGTTGGTAGGTAACCCTATTCGTTGGATGTAAAGGGATATTCGAAGGGACATCGGACGGTCATAGTAGGCAACTTGTAGGAGTATCCTATCACATTCGAAGGGACGATCATCACTTTTCGTAGGCAACAATCGAGGGACGAGATCATGTATTCATAGGCGACATCGTGGGTCTATGATCTTTGTATCGAAGGGACTATGATGATATGTTTATAAGCAACGGTGCTAGGATACCTCTACGTTTGAGGGCTTGACCATTTATTCGAAAGGTAACGAGAGAGAATTACCCTAAGGGGTGCATGTGTGGAAAGAGTGTGTTGAATTCAGATATGTTATCTTGCAATTAGAAGTGATCTATGTCCGTTTTTATCTTGCCATACACGCCTAATTACTAGCAGTTTATAGGGTGCGGGAAGTAAAGTGCGGAAAAGTAACTGCCCTACGCTATTACATGGCTTTGGGGCAGTTACATAATATAGGAGTGCAGAAAGTAAAGTGCGGGAAATGTAAATCTACGCTATTACATGATGAAAACTTTGCGACCTATACATCCTTTCTAGAATTATAAATGCGGAATAATAAAAGATAATCGGAATAATAAGAAAATGTTAGCAAAATGTTTTGGAAATTAGTAGAAAAAAGGTTTTTAGGTTAGTAATGATAATTAGATGATAGAGTAATTTTTTTGGAATTTTTTGGATTGGTTTTAATGAAGAAAAGCAATTAAAAATCAATTTAATGATTAATTAACAATTAATTAAAATATGCATGCAAAAATATTAATTTTTATGTCAAAAATTAAATAAGTATTTTTCTGACCTAAATGAAAAAAGAAATTACTTTTTGGTGATTTTTAATGCATGAGAAAATTATTTGAAAAGAAATTAAATTAAAAGGAAAAATATGAAAAGAAATAAGAAAATGTGTTAGAAGGCTTCTAGAGAGGATTCTCCCAGAAGTTGGAGCCTCTAAGAGATCCTTGGCTGACCGTGCCCAGAAGTGCATACTTCTGGGGGATTCCTGCGCGTGGAAGTGTCCAGAACCTTGGAGTTTCTGGAGTTTCTGGCTTGGAGATGCCCAGAAGTACGCCCTTCTGGGGCTTTCTGCTGGGAAGCACGCTCAGAAACTGGAGTTTCTGGGGCCTGGAGCGTGGCGTGAAGGACCAGAAAGTGTGATTTCTGGGCAAGCCTTCTGGAGAAACCTGAAATATAGCAAAATAGGATGAAAAATAATGGCAAAAGCCGGGTTCGAACCCATGCTCTTTGGAACAAGTGACTTAGTGCGCGCAAGTTTAACCGCTAAGACGGAGATACATCCATGAGTTAAGTTACATGGATTAATAGATATGCAAGAGTTTCTCTTCTGATTCAAACCAGAAAAGCCCAGATCGGACCTCCGGTCATCTTCTCCGGCGAGATGATTTTGGAATCTGCAAAATAGAAAGAGTTTAAACAAGATATCAAGGCTACCCCCCCTAAATCGACCCCTGCGAGTTCAATGGTGGCATCAGTTTGCCCTAAAAACCCTGTACACTGAGCTTTGGAGTCTTCAACATTTTTTCCCTAATAATGGCAAATCATGCTCCGATCGTTAGAAACTTCATGTAACCATCCAAATCTGTTCTATAATGTCTCAGGAACACATTGCAATGGTTAGTTTCATACAAAACACAACAAATATTAAAAAAACGAAATTCAAAAAGATATGTAAATGTATGTTCATGTATGGCACGATTCAGGCATGGCTGGCTATAGTTCTTGGCCTGGACTTACTCAACAATACCTCAGGAACACAATGGAATGCTTGGAATAAACTGAAAACGGCTGGAACAAGGATTTCGAATTTTGCAACTTTGTAAGAAATTTGTGATTTTTAGGGTTGGCTCATGAGGCTAGGGTTTCGTCCTTTGGTCTTGTGAATGTGTCGTGTATTTATAGAGCAAGAGAGTTGATAAAAAAGAATGAAAAAAGATATGGCTTTGAATGCAAAAATATTTTCTTGTTAATTTCCATCAAATCTTTCCAAAATTTGATTTTCTCTTCCTTGTATGAGCTTGCACGAAATTGGCATGTATTGTGGGCTTCCTTGGTCCTCAAGATAGATAGAAATCCAACCCAACTTGTTTTATACCCTGTTTTCATATTTTATTTAATTTAAAATTGAATTAAATGCTTTTAAATTCAAAAATAAATCAAGAAAATAGGAAAAGGTCGTGGCAAGGTGTAAAGAGGTCATGGATAATATTATGATCAAGTTTGGATCATAAAATTATAAGCCCATTTGGAAAAAATTTGCATTTGTCACATATTTTTCTTTGTGCACCTATTCAAAAATGCTCAACTTGTGCAAGGTATACCTTACTCAAATTTTAACATTTTTGGGTGTTCTTGGACTTTTTAGAAAGCTGAAGATGTCCTCTAAACAACATCTTTGGTTTCATATCAATTGAATTTTCCATGCTCAATAACACTTCTTTACAAAAAGTTGACTTTTTGTTGACTTTGAAAAGGACCTGTAATATTTAGATCCATATCATCCAAATGAAGCATTTTCTGACCAAGCTTGTGAGACATGAAGTTGTAGAGAATTAAATTCTCTTCAAAATGAGATTTGGTGGGAAACTTTCTTATAAAGTATGAGAAAGTTATGCCTGGTCAAAGTTCTGTTGACTTTTCCTTCAAAAACCCTAATTTGGAAAGTTTGACTTTTGATCAAATCTTGAGTTTTCTCGATGAATCATGATCAACCCTTGATCAAATGATGAATATTACTTCAAAATATTGATGTTGATCAAAAATCATGAAGTTTGACTGTATGTTGACCACAGTTGTCTTTTTGTCCAATACAACTGATTTTCAACCATCTGAGCAATTGTCTGAGGAAGCTTGACTTGTAAGGCTTGAAACTTGACATGGAGATTCTTTGAAGAATATGATGAGGCATGATGACCATTGGAGATGTTGGAAACCACCTTGATATGAGAATAGCCAAACCCTAGTTTTGGTTGATTGCCTAGGAGAGGGTTTGTCTGGTCAACCCTTGTGAAATCCTTGAGTATGGATGTATGAAATGTCTTGAGAAGTGGGAGGGAAAATTTTGGGGTATGACACAGGCCTCTAATGTTTAATGGAGAAAACTTCGACTATTGGAAGGACAAAATCAAAATTTTCTTTCTGGCTCATGACGCTGTTCTCTGGGACATGGTAACAGATGGCTATACTCATCCTGTTGACACAAGTGGTCAGAAGATTCAAAGGAAGAAACTGTCAGACCAACAGAAGAAGGAATTCAAAAATCACCATAAAGCCAGAATTATCCTCCTAAGTGCTATCTCGTACACAGTGTAAGAGAAGATCATAAAAAGAGACTCAGCTAAGAACATCTTTGACTCCTTAAGAATGACAAATGAAGGCAACATGCAGGTCAAAGAAACAAAAACCCTTGCTCTCATTCAGAAGTACAAAGCATTCAAAATAGAGGAAGATGAAACTGTTGAAGCAATGTTCTCGAGGTTTCAAATTCTGGTAGTTGGTCTAAAGGTTCTGGAAAAAGGATATTATATTGCAGATCATGTAAAGAAATTAATCAAAAGTCTACCTAAGAAAAGGAGACCCATGGTGATAGCTCTTAAGCTTGCAAAAGATCTGAATAAGATTTCTCTAGAAGAACTCATCAGCTCTTTAAGAATTCACGAGATAGAATTAGAAGAAGATGAGCCCCAGAAGAAAGGTAAGTCTATTGCTCTTAAATCTAACAAAAAATATGATTCCAAAGCTTTTCAGGGTGAAGAAGAAAACTCTAGAGGATCATCATCAGAAGAAGATGAGTTATCTTTACTCTCCATAAGAGTTCAACAACTCTGGAAGAATAGACAGAGGAAGTTTAGAAATCCCAAAAGATCTAGCAACTTCTCTAATTCATCCTCTGGACACAAAAATTGTAGAAGCAAAGAAGTTGTCTGCTATGAATGTAAGGAACCTGGTCACTACAAAAGCGACTGGAAGAAAGAATATGTTCCAAAGTCTGGAACTTAAAGCTGGTGGTCGCGTAGGTTTCGGAGGCAAACAAAAGGGTAAAATCATTGGCTCTGTCGGTAACGGTTCTTTACCCTCTATTACTAATGTTCTATTAGTAGATGGATTGATGCATAATCTATTATCGATAAGTCAATTAAGTGATAACGGTTATGAAATAATCTTTAATCAAAAGTCAGTTAAAGTTGTTAGGCAAAAAGATGGAACAATCATATTTAATGGTAAAAGGAAAAACACCATTTATAAAATCAAACTTTCTAAACTTAAGAATCAGAATGTTAAATGCCTCATGTCTGTGGACAATGAGCAATGGGCCTAGCACAGACGATTGGAACATGTTAGTATGAGAAGAATATCTCAGATTAACAAGCTCAATCTAGTAAGAGGACTTCCAAATTTGAAGTTCAGCTCAAATGCTCTGTGTGAAGCATGTCAGAAAGGAAAATTTGCAAAACCTCCTTTTAAATCAAAAAATGTTGTTTCTACCTCTAGGACATTAGAACTTCTGCATATTGATCTGTTTGGACCAGTGAAAACTGCATCCATCAGTGGCAAGAAGTATGCATTGGTGATCGTAGATGACTATAGCAGATGGACATGGGTAAAGTTCTTAAGACACAAGGATGAGTCACATTCTGTGTTTGCTAAATTCTGTAATGTAGTCCAGAATAAAAAAGAGTTTAGAATTATAAAATTCAGAAGTGATCATGGTGGAGAATTTGAAAATAAAGGTTTTGAAAAACTTTTTAATGAAAATAGTATTTCTCATGATGTTTCTTGTCCTAGAACTCCATAACAAAATTGAGTTGTAGAACATAAAAACAGAACTTTACAAGAAATGGCTCGAACCATGATCAATGAGACTAACATTGTTGAATAATTCTGGGCAGAAGCAGTGAACACAGTGTGTTATATTCTGAATAGAATCTGTATAAGACCTATTCTGGAGAAGACTCCTTATGAATTGTGGAAGAACAGAAAGCCCAACATTTCTTATTTTCATCCTTTTGGATGCACTTGTTTCATTCTAAATACAAAAGATTATCTGAATAAATTTGATTCTAAGGCACAAAAGTGTTTAATGTTAGGATATTCTGAACGCTCAAAAGGCTACAGAGTATAAAACACTGAAACACATATTGTGGAAGAATCTATTAATGTCAGATTTGATGATAAGCTTGGCCCTCAAAAGTCAAAGCAAAAAGATTCTCTTATAGATATAGAAGTTCATATTTCAAGATCAGAAGATAGTCCGGACAAAGAAACAGATTTTAAAGAAACCCTCAAAGAAACATCGAAGGACCCATTTAGAAGAAACCATTTAGAAGCAACGTAGCTCATCCTGAAGAAATGATTCTGGGAAAGAAAGATGATCCAATCAGAACCAGATCAACATTCAGAAATTATGAAGAATCTCTCATGGGACTGGTTTCCTTGATTGAACCAACTTCTATAGATGAATCTCTTCAAGACAATGACTGGATCATGGAAATGCAAGAAGAACTAAATCAATTCACCAGAAATGACGTATGGGATCTTGTACCCAAACCAAAAAGGTTTCAATATTATTGGAACTAAGTGGGTCTCAGAAATAAGATTAGCGAACAAGGAGAAGTAGTAACAAACAAAGCTCGAATGGTAGCACAAGGTTATAGTCAGCAAGAAGGGATTGACTATACAAAAAGTGCATTTCTAAATGGTTACATTGATGAAGAAGTATATGTGCATCAACCCCCTGGTTTTGAAAACTCAAAACATCCAGATCTTGTTTATAAGCTTAAAATATCTTTATACGGTCTAAAGCAAGCTCCTAGAGCTTGGTATGAAAGACTAAGTAATTTTCTATTTGAAAAAGATTTTACCAGAGGGAAAGTGGACACAAATTTATTCTGTAAGACATCTAAAAATGATATTCTGATATGTCAAATTTATGTTGATGACATAATTTTTGGTTCTACTAAAGCCTCCCTTGAGAGAGAATTTTCTAAGTCTATGCAGGCAGAGTTTGAAATGAGTCTCATGGACGAACTCAAATTCTTTTTGGGAATTCAAATAAATCAAACCTCAGAAGCAACTTACATACATCAGAGTAAGTACGTTAAAGAACTTCTGAATAAATTTGACATTTCAGATAGCAAATCTGCTAAAACTCCTATGCATCCCACATGTATCTTGGAAAAGGAAGAGGTAAGTAAGAAAGTAGATCAGAAGATCTACAAAGGTATGATTGGATCTCTCCTATATTTAACTGCGTCAAGACCTGATATTCTATACAGTGTTTGTCTCTGTGATAGATTCCAATCAGATCCTAGAGAAACTCACTTAACTGTTGTTAAGTGAATTCTCAAGTATCTGAAAGGTACTACTAATCTTGGATTGTGTTATAGAAAATCTAGAGAATACAAACTTGTAGGTTACTGTGACGCTGACTTTTTTGGAGACAGAATAGAAAGATAAAGCACTTATGGAAGCTGCTAGTTTTTGGGAGAAAACCTGATATCTTGGTCCAGCAAAAGACAATCCACTATTGCACTATCAACTACAGAAGCAGAATATATATCTGCAGCTGGATGTAGCACTTAGATGCTCTGGATGAAAATTCAGCTTGAGGACTTTCAGATATTCGTGAGTAACATTTCTATCCTCTGTGATAACACTTCTTCCATTTACTTATCTAAAAATCCTATTTTATACTCTAGAGATAAACATATAGAAATTAAACATCACTTCATTAGGGACTATATTCATAAGGGAATTCTTTTATTAAAATTTATTGACACAGACCATCAATGGGCTGATGTTTTCACAAAACCTCTTTCTGAAGATAGGTTTAATTTCATTCTAAGACATCTCAGCATGGAATAATGCCCAGAATGAACAGTTTAATTTTGTACGTTTATCCCTCAGAGTATTATTTCTTTTGTGAACATCTGATCAATTGTCCTTCATAAGTGAGAAGGGTAAATGAATCAAAATCTATCAAGAAGATCTGAAAGATGAGTCATCTTGACATAGATGCACACAGTTCACCAAATCAACATTTGTCAAACTTAATCACTAAGCACTATTAGAAAATGAACACGTGTTCAAATTCTGATAAAAGTGAAACATTTGAGTTGATGCGTTGAGGCGCTGGTCACATCGGAAACTGTTCTCAAAATCTTCACGCTATCTCTTGTGTCAGCAATCATTATGTTTCTTAATCATTATTTTTTTCCCAATAAATTTAATTAATTGCATGTTTTCAAAAAAAATTCTATATATACTCAACCTTTAACCCTTTTTAAAACCATCGTGTCAAAAACCCTTATTTGTCATTCTTCTCTCTTTTGAAAACCCTTATTTTCAAAGTCACTTATTTCTTCTCTCAAAACCTAATTCTTGATAACAATGGCTTCATCATCATCCCAAATGCAACAACAATAGCAACAACAACCTCAACCCATCTCCAATGAGGAAGTTTTCTCCGACCCTCACAAAACTCTTCTCACACCTTGCAACAATCTTGAAGTTCTCTGTGAATTTCTTGTGGATTTCGAAAGTATGAAGGAAAACGGGCATGATCTCCTTGAAGAAGTGAAATTTCAAGGTTGGTCTCAGTATTTTGGTCGCTTGATAGGTCCAGTTTTTCCTAAGTTAGTAAAGGAATTCTGGATTCACGCCTCAGCCTCTCAAAATCAGGTCACCTCATATGTTCTGGGGAAGAAAATAATCATCACTGAAGATCTCATTGGAAGACTTATTGGTCATGACGGAAATGGAGTAAAGTGTATTGATATGGCTGAAAAAACAAGTTCTAACCTAACCAAAGTCTCCCAAGAGATTTTTACTTCTAGGCAACATTCGAACAAAATCAATGATCTTAAAGATCACTTCAGAATTTGGGCCAAAATAATTCGGGGGTGCATTAATCACAGAAAACCATCAAGCTCTGCTGACTATATCAACATTGATAAGCAGTTCCTCCTCTACTTCATTGCAACAAAAACAAAAATCCATCTCCCTCACAATCTGTTCAATCATCTGAAAATAAGCATGAAGGAAACAAGAGAAGGAGAAAGAACCAAAAGAGATTGGATTCCTCTGGGAAGGCTTATTTCAGATATTCTGAGAGAGAATCAACTGATCGATCATCTAAGTGAAGCCAAACTGGTAGATGATCTGAATCCAATCGTTGGAAAGCCTCTCAAAAAGAAGATGAAAATTAGTACCTCTCTCAAAAAGAAACCCACATCTATGGTGAACGAAAATGTCTCAGTTAGAAGAATCCCTCTGCAGAACTTCCCCTTGTTCTCATACATTCATGCTACAAGACCATATATTATTTGTGACTATCTACAAGCTTGCAAAGAAGATGGTACAGATCCTGATCTCAATATTCTAGATTTTCATCAACCAGCTCCAGATGTTGCTATCGGAAAGTCCAAGAAGAAGAAAGCAGCTGATGAAGGCACCTCTCAGAAGCAACAAAAGGCTGCCAAAAAGAAAGGTACCTCATTGTTTGTTTATTTTTTTGAACCAATATTGACATCAACACCTGGTCAATCTTCACCTCCAAAAACTTCTGTACCAAAAAATTCACCCCAAACTCTTGATGACTTTGATATTGAAATTGATACCTTTGTTCTTGTTACTGAACCAATAACTCATCCTCAACCAAAACTTGCCAAAGTACTTTCAGATATTGAAACATTTGATTCTGCCATTGAAACACAACCAGAAACTGCCACCTCTTCTACCCCATAGTCTCCTCATGCTCGCCAACCAGAAAATCCAAAAGAATCGTATGAACCACAATCGAAGATACCACCACTACCACTCCACAAACAATTACTTCTCCCAGAAGAAAATCCAAACATATCATCGATCCATCACGTAACTTAATCCCATTATCCCTGGAATCACGTGTCCACTCAACACGTCACAACCAGAACACAATACTTTCACCATTCCAGATCTTCCATCCCCTTATGAATCTACACCACCTAACTCTCCAAATTCTCCAATTGTCCTCACAGACTCTCCATCACCTAAAAAATCACCAGATAATTCCCGCAAAACCATCATTGATCTTGATACATGGAACTACCTTCTGACTACTCCAAACAAAATAGCAGTTCCCAAACCAAAACCCTAAACCTCCCAAGCAGATGTTGGTGATTCTTTATTGGTATTTGGAACAGAAATCCAAGCATGGGTTGACTCTCTGAAACATGCTACTTTGGATAATCTGAATCCAACAGCGTCTGAATACCTTTGGAATCAGTTCAGAAAATGGTTTATGCCTGAATCTAAGAGACAGAAAGAGCTTTGCTATGGTATGGCTTAGTAGAAGTTTGGTGAATGGCTGAAGATGTTTGAATACCATGTTGCTCAGTTTAAGGACGCCCATAATCTAATCCTAACAAATGCTCCATGGGAATCCATAGCAGCAGAAGCATCTCTCAAGAAGCAGGAGTCTCAACCTTTGGTTACTTTTCAAGACAAAAGAAAATCTATTGCTGAACTCTATGAAGGTCCTGCTACCGGGTCTCTTGCAACTGCTGAAAAGGATGCTTCTCCACCTTCTTTTGTTATTCAAACTCTGGAAGCTTTAAAGAAGGAAAATAAGGAGGTCAGAAAAAGACTAGACAAGCAAGATGAAACAAACCAAGAGCTCAAGGAGATGATGGGAAAACAAGAAGCTTCAACATCTGAGATCAAAGGGATGATTGAAGCACTGGTCTCAAGAATTACTCCTCCTTCTTAAAATTTATTTTTCCCCAATGTATTTTTCTGCAATGTTTTTTTTATAATTTTCTTTTCGTTTTCTCTATCTGCATCTTTGCTTCTGTACTTTGTTTTATTCCATTAATGCAATTAGCTTCTATTTTGCTCTTTCCAACTGCACTTTCTCTTTGACTCATGACAAAAAGGGGGAGAACATAAGATATTTTGAACATCATAGTTGTCGTTAGACTAAGTCTCAAACATTCTGATATCACCCTTGATTCTATTTTGTCTAAGTTTAAATCAGGGAACATCTATGCTGGGAAGCAACTTATGCCACATGGATCTATCAGAATCTTAATCATATTTTGAACGAATATTCTCAATGAAGTATACTATCACTATATTTATATAAATATTAAACTTAGGGTGAGATCTCTTTTTACAAAATATTTATGTTTTGTCATCATCAAAAAGAGGGAGATTTTTAGAAGTTAGTTTGGTTCTACATCTTCTAAAGAAGTTTTGATGATAAAAAATTCTATGGATGAAAATTATATTCTGACTATGATAGATAAATATTTTATATTGTTATCTTCTAGTGTTAATATGCACAGATAAAGTTCTGGTTCTAAGAGAACAAGAAGAATAATTTGCGCCTCTGTTAGTAAGAAGAAGTTCTGATTGATAAGAAAGATACGCTAAAAGTAGCCTTCAAATTATCACGCTCATTAGAAGAAGTTCTGCTTAGCTCAAGTCAAACTTCTGAAAGCACCAAGTTGCATCTTAAACTCTGATATCTATCCTTCTGGTTGTATGTCATACTTAGATCTGATGTGTTACAAAATTGACAAATGTAAATATTAAAAGTAACGGCTGGCTGGAGACAAGATCTATATTTATGGAAAGAAGCACTTAATGCAAATCATCAACATTCCTTTTGTAAACTCTGGTGACTCCCAACGGATCAAATTAATTGCCTATATAAAGGAGCATTACCTTCAAGCTTCAGGCGTAAAATCTCACTCTCTGAAAACAACTCAAAAGCTCACTTTTTATTTTCCTCAAAGTTGTTTTATTATTTTCTGTGTCTAAATAGTGTATACATCAAAGTTGTGATATAGCTTGTAAGAAGCATTGTTAACACATATTCTTGCTGTAAACTGTTTGTACCTTGAGTAACCAAGTTGTGGTTATATCTCAAGAAGACATTGACAATTGTCATCGTGGTTGTAATCAAAGATTTGATTAGTGGATTAAGACCTCGTTGAGAGAGGCAAATCACCTTGATGGGTGAACTAGAGTAGTTTGAGTTTAAACGAACCAAGATAAAAATAACTTTGTCAAATTGTTTTAATTTAAAAACCCCAATTCAATCCCCCCTTTCTTGTGTTTTTCAACCTTCACTTATTCAGGGAGAGATATGATCAAAGACTAAAAATATGTCATGTAAAAAAAAAAGGAGTATGTGAGTGAAATATCTTCTATTAGATGTTTTGAATGCTGTCAAAACTAGGAAATATGTAGTATATGTATATTGGACAATATCTCTTTGTATCTAGGTTGCATTATCATAATAGAACATTTATAGATTGAATCAAAAGATTTTGGACATGTTAAGAACTTCAAAAGTATCTTTTTAAAATGAAAATTCATGTTTAGAGTTGACTCATTCATCTTAGGAGTCAACTCCTTCTGGAAAAAATATGAAAAGAAAGTCTTGGGTTCAAGGGAGTCGACTTCTTGAGTCAAGGAGCTGACTTCTAGTGAAAATAATTTCAAAAATATATTCTCTAGCTCGAAGGATCCGAGTGCTTGGCAGTTGGAGTCAACTCATTACACGACAGAGCCGACTCCCACGTGTATGGGTTGACTCCTACTAAAGTTGACTTTTCACATTTTTCTTCAGTCCAAAAGGAGTTGACCCAAGGCTGTATAGGTCGAATCCCTTTCCCTATGAGTCGAATCCTGCTTCGTATGAATCAGCTCTATCTGATTCATGCGTCATTTTATGACACAAAATCTAAAATATTTAAAGAAATTTCTCATCATCTTTATCTCTCTCTCTCTCTCTCTCTCTCTCTCTCTCTCTCTCTCTCTCTCTCTATCTATCTATCTATCTATCGTTGTGCATACACATTAACAAATTACACATAATCATTCTTTGTTTGTGTCCCATGTAGCGATAGCTTGATAACGTCCAATTATGGTTCATTGTAATCGATTAGGTTAAGAATTATTTGGGGGTTTCATATAATAAAATCAATTTGGGGTTTTCCTTCAAGATCAATTGGTGATTTGAAGGTTTTGGACAAGATTACACTATTTGGATTCAACCGATTTAAAGCTTTGAAGAATGGTGAGTTCGATTGAAGGAGTACCGCGAGACAGAGGATCAAATTAGTATATCTTGCGTCACAATACATTCGCAATTTGGATTTAGATGACTAAAGTATTTGAAGAATGGTGTTTCTTGAAAAGGAGTACCATGAGACAAATGATCAAATTAGAAGTATCATGTTCACTTGATCGAGCTTAAGATCAAGGGGTGAGAAGAAGATAGAATCAACAACATAAAAGGGTTTAGGGTTTAGGGGTTAGGGGTTAGGGTTTAGGGTTTGAAGAATGGTGAGTTCGATTAAAGGAGTATCGCGAGACGGAGGATCAAATTAGTATATCTTGAGTCACGATACGTTCACAATTTGGATTTAGATGACTAAAGTATTTGAAGAATGAAGTTTCTTGCAAAGGAGTAGCATGAGACAAATGATCAAATTACAAGTATCACGTTCATTTGATCGAGCTTAAGATCAAGGGGTGAGAAGAAGATAGAATCAACAACATACTTAGGGTTTTGCTTGTTGGATTACCACTTGTTCTCTTGTATCAACATTTTGCAAATGTTAATTTTCATTATCTCAATTTAGAATAGAATCCAGGGCAGACGTACCTTTAGCGAGGCTGATTGAGGAACTGCCTAAACAAATCCTTGTGTCACTCTCTTACTCTCTACTTTACATTTTATTTTAAATTGTGAAAACTTCAATTGTGCGATCGATACATTGAGATAATATCTTAGGTTAATACCATAAACATTTTTGTTGACTTGATTACAATTATTGTGATTGTAATTGGTTTCTAACATCAACAAAATCATACAAAAATCTGATTTGTATCGATTGCACTCCAAATGTTCGACAAATGTCTTAGTTAATTTTATTGTTGATTGTTTCATTAGAAATTGATTGTTATAACATTGTTTATTTAAATTTGGTTTGTTGAAAATATATTGATTATTTTTCTCATATATAAACTCATTCTATCGATTTAACGCATATCCGATCTTTTCGTTAACAATTCAAATATATAATTTTTAATTCTGGTTTACTTTTTCGCCCCATAATTTAAATAAATTTTAAAAAAATTAATTTGTGATCTATTCAACCTCTTTTTAAATGGTAGCTTATTGTATAAGACGTAATACTCAAGATCTCTTTTACTCCAAAGTTATATATAGACCATGACAACAACCTTTACACGCTCCAAATTTGATATGCTACTTTTATATTTTAGCACATATAAATGATTTATTGTAGGTAATTGATTTTTGTAAAATGCCTTGCTATATTTGACAATCTTTCGTTATTTATGTGAGCTTGACATAATCCTAGAAATTTTCATACAATAAAGTATTTATGTTTTCCAAAGAAAGCACAATTTGAGATTGTATTATTTGAGAAGAAAAACAACGCATGCATAGAATGACAACATGCGAAAGTATAACACCATATTGAGAATTTATTGATACAACAAAAACTAGACATAAAAAAATGGAAAAATGACAACATGGAAGTTTTTTAGGTTTCCATTAGAGCACACCAAATGTCACACCCATATAACTCTAAATCCACAATACTTTCTGAGGATATTGACTGGGTTGTTCCTTCCCATCTTCATCTTTGCATGTTGAATGGGCTTGCACTATGAGTCTATTTGAGAACGTAAAGAATGTTGAAAGTATTGTATAAGTCAAATGCAATTGGAGAGCTTTAGAAATTGTTTTAGAAAAATAACTTATTTGAAAAGTTGTTCTGCATCAGAACAGGAAAACACAAAATCGAAAAAGAAATCGATTTCTGCAATTAGAGAAACCGATTTCTGCCACGAAAAAACAGATTTTTGGTTTAGCAGTTAGTTCAGTTTTTTGTGTTTTGTTGTTATGTCTTGTATTAAGTTTGATGCCTATAAAAGGCAATCCCTCTTTTTGTAATATGTACATTGTGTATTCTATTTGTGAATGAACATTTTAATTCTCCTCAATTACTCTCTCTCTCTCTCTCTCTCTCTCTCTCTCTCTCTCTCTCTCTGTATTTTCCCATTTTCTCTCTAAACTTCATCTTCTCCAATTCTACCTTCACCATTGATTCACCCCAATTTTGTATGTTCCACATATGATATTAGAGTCTGGTTTCGATCTATTAATCTGCTGCAAACATGACAACAAGCGATCGAATTCCTACCAACCTCCCAATGCTTGATTCCAAGAATTATAAAAAATGGTGTAAACAAATGAAAGTTTTGTTTGGGTATCAAGAAATCCTTAAAGTGGTGAATGATGGAGTCATATTACTTGTAGCAGAAGCTACAGCTGCAGAACAATGCACATTCATGGAAGAAAAGAAGAAAGACTACAAAGCCCTCTTCTTGATACACTCTTGCGTCGACAACAACAACTTTGAGAAAGTTGGTGATTGTACGTCGGCAAAGCAAGCTTGGGAGATCCTGAAGAAATCGTATAAAGGTGTCGACAAAGCGAAGTTGGTGAGGCTACAAACTCACAAGAGGCAGTTCGAGTTGGTACAAATTGAAGAGAAGCAATCGATCAACAATTACATTACGCGTATAAGGCGTTTGGTGAATCAAATGAAGTCTTGCAGTGAAACCGTTCTGATACCAAATATAGTAGCTAAAATCTTGCATTCTTTAACATCAAGATTCGATAACATTGTGGTACTCATAGAAGAATCAAAGGATCTTCTCACCATGATCAAGGAGGAGCTTCAAAGCTCATTGGAGGCACATGAGCAAAGGCTGGATGAAAGAGGAAATGACAAGGCCAAGGCAGAAATTGCGTTGCAAGCAAGGTTCAAGGAGAAGAACAAGAGATCGAAAGGCAAGAGGTCTTCGAAAGGCAAAGCAAATTTCCAGAATTTTGGTGGAAAAGATTCACAAAATTCAAGAGGTTCCATGGCACAATGAGGAGAGAGCAGCTCTAAAGGTGGTGGTCAAGGCAAAAACTACAAGATAGGTGACAATAGTAACGTGAAGTGTTTCAATTGTCAAAAGCTTGGCCATTTCGCAAGAGATTGTTATGCGAAATCGAAAGAAAACCATGGAGATGAAGCCAAGGTTGCCAGGCAAGAGGTAGAGGATGATGATACGTGTAACGCCCCGTTTTAATTAATATTATATTATATTAATATTTTTGAGTTATCGGTCGATATTTATTTTGCGACGAGAATAGTTATATTAGTCGATATATCTGATAATATATTTGGCGACGTTTTGTTCGGTCCAGTTTTTATTCCGTTAGGTTCGGTAAAATATTATTCGGATCCGATATTTAATTTTCTGAAATTATTTTAATTAATTGAGTAAATAATATTATTAGATATTATTAAGGTATTAATTAATAAAAATAAGTTAGGGGTTGTCATACCCCAATTTTTTACCTAATATACCACCTTACATTTGCATCATTGCATCATTAACAGTTCAGAACAGAATTAATTGGGTGTGGCTCCTACAGGTCAAAATTAGGGTTTCACAAGATTTTCATCTGATTCAAGAGGCAATCAATTAGGGTTTGAGTTTAATCCACCTCAATTGATCTATCTTGATCAAACCATCAACCTCTGATCTTCAGATATCCAACTTTTCCTCATGATCTATCAAGGATCGACCAATTAGGGTTTTCATCGAGGATAAGCAATCACTGATTTTCTGATCAATTAATGACTTTTTTTATTTGAGATTGATCTTCATATCCTAAATACAACATGTTGACCTAATTTATGGATTCAAAACATCACAGAAGTTCACAGAATTCATCAGTCAATTTCTGGATCATCTGATGAAATTTCATCTGCACTGAAAAGTCAAACTTTGACTTTTGGTCAACTTTTTCAAGACAAAACTTTTTCAATCATCAAAATACTTAAAATGATCCATCATGATCATAAAAAATCAAGAAATTTGGAAAAGTCAAAATTTTCAACGCTTAGAAAAATTTTCAAGTGTTAAAATTTCACATTTTTTCCAAACTTCATGGCAATTTTTCACATAGTTCCATTTGGAATTAGAAAAAACTCAAAACATGAAAGTTGTAGCCCTTGAAACAAGATTTCCAAAATGTCCAAGAACTCTCAAATCTATGGAGGCTAGCTATACTTTTGATTTTGAAACATAGAGCTCCAAAATCCTTGATTTTCAAGTACAACTTTCAAGATTATAGGTCATTTTTGAGTTTCTTCTTCTAGAAGCCATGCCACCTAGCCAAGAGGGATAGAGCTGATAAATATCAGTTGGAGGGTAATTATGATGGGATAAGATCAAGTTAAATAATTAACCATGATTAAAAGGAAGCTTCCTTTTGCATTTATTGCAAAAATGACTTCCTTGCCATCTAAGGCAACTTGTAAATACCAATGCCAATCTTCTTCACTTACCATTCAGAACTTTTGACCTATAAATAGAGGTCATGTTGGCCATTTGAAACTACACCAAAGCTATGCCAAAACAAGCTTTCTCACTTCTTTCTTAAAATTCAAGTAACATAGTGTAATTTGAGAATTCTTGTGATTTTTCAAAACTTGTGAAAAAACATGAAAGATTTGGTGTCTAACATGTCATAAACATCATATGTAATTGGTTTGTAACTTAAAATAAACACAAGAATCACTAAAACTCAAATTTGCATTTCAAAATTCTAAACTTGCCAAAACTGCCATAACATTCGAATTTGATCATTGGCTCAAGCAAGTTGTGATTTTTTCACTCAAACATCATCAACATACTCCATATGGATGATGCAGACCATTAACTTCAACCTGTAATACCTCTAACATAGAATTCAAGTTTCACTTTGAAGCTTATACAGGTGGACTTGGTAGGAATGATCCAGGCCAATTCAGAGTGAACAGACCATCCTCACACAATCCTTGAAGTCCGTTGGTGCTATAGGAGTCATCAAAATAGTTCTGGAAACACTCCATTAACAACTTCGATCTCAGCTTCAAGAGGTAAGAACACGAACTTCAAACTCCTTGATTTCTTGCTTCCAGTTCAAAAAGCTCTTGGCCGTTTTGTTTCTGCACCATCACTGATCAATAACCCTCACTCAATTGATTAATTCCTTCACCATACACGATTTCAATTAGGATTTTCAAAACTAGGGTTCTTCGTGTTCGTGCGAAATTTAATCATGTTAAATTGGAAATAAATGAAATTAAACAACATAATCATGTTCCTGGGTTTAAAACGATCAAGTTTGATGTTTACATCATTCAATTTCATCAAGAAATAAGGATTTTAGGATTGATTGAAGATTGGAGAGGATGAAGAACACTGCGCGCGTTTTTTCAAATTTAAAAATCCAGTTTATAATATAATTAGTTGGTTTGATTTCAATACACGGATGTATTGCCGCCCCAGCGGTTGCCAGCTCACTCACAAGTCACTCTTGCCACGCCTTGCCTAATGGTCCCGGGTCCGAGTAGCCTTGGGACCATTTTTGCCAAACTTTGTAATTTTTTTCATATTTTTTTGCAAACTTTGACTTTTTCAAAACCCAATCAAAACTCCTCATTTTGAGATGATTTTTTGTACACTTGTCAATTAACATATCTATTTTAGGATAGTGTCAAAAAATTTCAGAAAAACTTTCATCTGATTATATTTTTATCGAGCCGAAAACGGTACGTTTGAGTACTTTTCAAAGCACTTTCAAAAGGTGATTTTTTCAAACTTTCGAAGCCCGATTTTTTTTCAAACTTCTTGTAAGTAAACTTCATCTTTCAAAAACACTTTCAAGATCATTTTTCAAAACCTTTCATCAAAACTTACATCTTTTTTCCATGATCGATCCGATTTGACGATAAAACCGAATTCGTTTTTTCCTCGAATTTCTTAACCGATCATGGGCCTCCCTCACGGTGTAAGTCCCAAAAAAATTTTATGTACATACATATTTCCTTGTACATATCAAATTCTTTTATGTACATACCAATTTTTTATTTTGTACATAATACAGATACTTTTGTAAATACTCAAATACAGACAAACATCGATCGTTTGTTTTCGTTCGTTTGTATATACACTAAATACCATTGGTATTAAAAGGAGCATTATTCCCGGTGAAACTGCTTTTAAACCAATGGGCCTCCCTTATGGTATAAGTCTCAACCCTCCTATGTACATCCACATCCTCCTCGTACATACATACTCGTTCGTGTACATACTTACTTCCTTGTACACAATTCAAACTTGAAAATAATCAAGTTACGCTCGTTTTAAACGTTCGTTTTACACACACTTGTTTATATTTTCTTCATAAACTCTTGTAAATAAACTTTACACGCATTATTTATATTTTCTTCATAAACTCCTGTGAATAAACTTCATACGCTTGTTTATACAACTGTCTAGTTATAACATAACAACTAGTCTAACCAATAGGTTCCCCATAGTATTAGCCTCCTCTTGGGCTTTGTACAAGGTAACTCATTTCATTTTATTTCAGCCTCCTCTTAGGCTTCATATAAGAAAACTCATTCATCTGAGTTTAGCCTCCGCTTAGGCTTCATATAAGACAACACTCCCCTGTTGAGTCAGCCTCCTCTTGGGCTTCGTTCAAAAGAACTCCTCATTGAGTTTAGCCTTCTCTTGGGCATCATACAAGAAAGAAACCAGGAAATCTCTTAACAGCCTCCTATTGGGCTTCCAATACAAAGAATCACCCGCGCTAGGATAGTACCCAGAGAGTATAATTTCCCGGTGAAATTGCTCTTAATCCTAAAAGGATGGTTTCCCGGTGAAATCCCTTTTAAAGCTAAAGCCAGCCATACCCTATAGCTTCCTCTTGAGCTTCATACAAGGACCCTCGATGACCCTCGATGACCCTCAGAATGCCTCCTCTTGGGCTAACAATACAAGGACCCATGGGCTTCTTAAAATTATCCCCTAATCCAATCAATTTCTCCTCGAGATTTAGACATTTATCATCTCTATGGAAGAAGTATCTCATCTATCACATCACATACAATCAAAAACTTTTCAAACTTTTTTTCAAACAAAAACATCTCTTAATCGTAAGTGGTAACGCTTGTACACTCAAGCAAAACACCCAATGCTTACAATTAAAAGATTCAATCATCTTTTTCAAACATCTTTCTTAAACTCGTAAGTGGTAACGCTTGTACACTCAAGCAAAACACCTATAACTTACGATGAAAGATTCAATCAATCAACCTTTTCAAAAATGTATGTGATGAAATAGATTAGATACATTTTTCATTAAGATGACATTTGTCTGTGTCTCTTACTAACATCTCGTTGCTTCCACTAGCATAAGTGGGAACTACGATTGCTCTGACTTTCTCAACATCCTTTTGAGAATACGTAGACACAAGGTCTCATCCTTGGCGAGCAAATTTCTTTCTCTCTCAAACGAAACAAACCATAGATCCCTTTAGATCCGAGCTACAAATGCTCTGATTCCCATTAGGGGATATGTATGCAGAGGATCCCAAAGATCTTTGCGAGTACAATAATAACAAAATCTAGGATCCCACATAATCTTCCCTTCTTAAAATCCAAAGGAGAAACTTTCCCAATCATAGAAATAGCAATTTAAAACACACAAACATATCAAACATATTCATATATAAAGCTATAGATAACTATATATATTTAGGGTGCTCCATCTATTCCCTTTATATAACAAACCCCCTTACCCGGAATCTCCCCAAATGCGTTACGTCTAGTTCACGCTAGTCGTAATGCATATCATAATCAATTGAGGGTATTAACAGCTTTCCCCTTTTTCATAATCATAAATTCTTGTGTTGAAAATAATAAAGCTTGATGCTCGCGGCATCTTTATAAACAAATCAAAAGAGTAAATCGTTTCGAGCTAGAGAATCCGAATTCAGATTCGATTCCCTCGCGCGTCACTTTTTAAAGCGAACAGGGGTGTGAGGAGTAATTAAAGAGAATTGGGTTTACACCCTTGGCTAGTAAGAAAACATCATTATAAACTATTTTCCTCCTTTTCTTCCATTACACACAAAACCAACATAGAAGCATAGAGAGAGCTTGAGGTGTTGGAAGAAGAAGCAGAAGAGCAAGAGAAGAGCTTGAGGATTGGGTTTGTTGAATCATCAAGGATCCTCCAATCACTAGAGGTAAGGGGTTTGATTTTCCACTTCCTATAATTAGGGTTTGATAGGTATATTGTGAATTTGGGATAGAAATTGATGTTGTGGTTTATGAGTTGTATGTGTGATTGTTGAATGACATAGAAAGTTTGAGTTAGGAGTATGGATTGTGGGTGTTTTAGGTGCTAGCTTGTAGAAATTAGAAGTATTAAAAATAGAAATGCAAAACTGTGAAAACCCAGAAATAAGACTGTCTGTATCATAGAAATAACGCAGGGGAAGAAGAAAGAAACGTGAGGAGTGAACCAAGGGGGAGGCGCCCACCTCAGCTTGAGGGGCGGCCGTCACCCAGTCCTAGGAGTCAGTCTCCTTTTGTTTTAGAAGGCTGAGACGTGCGTCCCTTAACGTCAAGGGGAGGAGAAGAAATGCTACGTTTTCTGTTTTCTGTAATTCATGTTTTTCTGTTTTCTGCATAATTGTTTTCTGCATAATTCTTCCTTGCTAGCTTCTGTTTTTGTTTAATTCTCTAATTCCACATAATACTAGTTAGTATTAATAAAATATAACTAGGGCATAAGTTAGCCAATTAAATTTGGAACCCGATTATGTTCTGTTTTCCCGATTTCGATAATTTTGGCGACGGAGCAAGTTGCTCCGAGTTCAATGAAAATTGACATGCTACCTAAGTTCGACGTGTAGAACGTAGTGGTGAGGTTAGTTTTTCGAAATTAAGAGTTTTTACGAGATGACCCGAAATAGGCCAATTTACAGTTAAATTGAATCGGATTGCGTTTTAGTAGATTTAAGACACGTATGGACAATCTAATTGCCATGTTGACGATTATGATTAATGTCAGTTATTAGGAATGGTTTTCGCGATGATTATAGGTGTTTTAACTATTTTTCCGTATTTGGAATTTAGTGAATGAATTGATAATGATGTGGTGTGATTAAACATGATGTTTGCGACGGTGTATTTATTAACGAATACTTGATGATATGCGATGCAATGATATGTTTATCTTGATGTGGATGAATATGGCGACGTGGACTTTATGTCAATTTTGATAAGCGATGATGATGTTTTGTTATGTTGTTTTTATTGTCGAGTCACATACATTGCATTGGCGACAAAGGCTTTTATGCCAAGTGACGAGGGCTTTTATGCCAAGCGACGATGGGCTTTATGGCAAGTGTTTCTAATTATGGACAAAGCGACGGGTACCACATGCATAACATAGTCGTGTATCATGGAGTCAGTTATGTTTATGTTTGAGTTGTTTGGCGTTGGGTTTTAATTGATGGATGATGTTGAATTGCAATGATATATGATGCTTTGTTTGGGGATGATCTTTATGATGAACATGAAATGAATATGACTTGATAATTTCATGATAACTAGGCGATGAATATAAATGATGAGTTTTGCGATGATTTAACTTTGATGAAATGCTTAATGCAAATATGATGTGATGATGTTTGTGACGATGGGCTTTTATGCCAAAAGCGACGATGGGCTTTATCCAATTGGTGATTATTTTATTTATGTTGCTTATGTTATTAACATTGTTTGATGTTGTTGTTTGATGTTGTTGTTTATGATTGCCGTGTTTATTTGTGACGTATTGACTTGTGATGATTTCGTGGTGATGAACATTTATGTGTTGTTGTGACGATTTATGTCGATGAGGTTATGACGATAAAATGTAGATTATACACATTAGAATGACGATTAGAGTGAGTGAGTTTTGGATATGTGTTGGAATTGCACTTATTAACCTATACCCTTTATAATTCTGAAACTATATATATATTTTATCATGCCTTTAATTATATGTTTTGGAGTATCTCACCCTTTACTTGTTTCGCCGTTACCTTTATATTGGTAACGTGCAGGTTATGAAGACGAAGATTATAGCTGCTATTAGTCGAGTCGGTGTCGCTCTGATACATAGCACTCGGGGGGAAATATTTATGTTGTCTTGTTGTTGTTCTTTTGTTGTTATCCCTTTTGTGAATAAGAATCATACTTTATGAAAACATAATTGATGAGGAAGTTTAATAAAGAAGATGTTTTGATTTTTAAGAATCAATTTATGATTTCCGATGATGCTATGTATCCGAGATTTATACTTTAAAGCAAACTATTTAAAGTGATTTGATTTTGAAGGTGTGGCGCCTCAATATTGAATTTATAAAATTTTTAATTACTCTGATTTTACTTATAAAACATTGGGTAATATTGGGGTGTTACAATATGCTTCTTGTCATGATCACGGAGGAGAATAATGGCTGCAAAGAGGGGCTGGACAACAGCTCTGCACTGTGTCGAGGGTTAGACAACAACTCTAACACTGCAGAATTTTCTGCATAAACGCGTTCGAAGCGAAACACAATGGTTACTGTTTGAGGAGGATTTCAAAGTAGTGATGAGTGGTAATTGGACTCGGGTTGTTCAACTCATATGACGGGTAGAAAGGATTGGTTTATGAAGAACAATAAAGCCACGAAGAATAGAGTGAGATTCGCGAATTACGCCACGTTAGCGACTGACGGTGTAGGTGATGTCTTGATTAAGAAAAAAAATGGAGGTCATTCCTTAATCAAAGATGTGTTGTACATTTCTGGAATTAGATGTAATCTCTTGAGCATTGGCCAATTACTCGAGAATAATTACATAATTCGGATGCAAAACAAGATTTTGCGCATTTTTGACCAAAAAGGCGTTTTAATCTTGAGAGCACCCATGGCTGCAAATCGTACTTTCAAGATAGAGTTGAAAGTAATGGAACACAAATGTCTTGCTACAGCGGCAAGTCGTGATGAGTGGTTGTGGCACTGCCATCTTGAACACCTCAATTTTAGAGACCTTGACGCGTTGCAAAAGTATGGTATGGTGACCGGGCTGCCCAAGATAAATCTTCCAGCTTAGTTGTGTGAAGAGTGTGTGCAAGGGAAGCAACACAAGACTAATTTCTGCAAGGATGTTGGTCATATGACCAAGGAATACCTTGATGTGGTGTATTCTGATGTGTGCATCCTAATGCAAGTCGACTCGTATGGTGGTAATAGGTACTTTGTCACTTTCATTGATGATTTTAGTAGGAAGTTGTGGATTTACCTCATAAAGAGGAAGGATGACATGTTTGATGTGTTCAAACGTTTTAAGTCCATGGCGGAGCGGCAAAGTGGTCACAAGGTGAAAATTCTCAAAACGGATGGTGGAGGTGAATATACCTCAAGTGAGTTTGAGAATTATTGTGATGATGAGGGTATAGTTCATGAGGTTGTTCCACCCTATATTCCTCAAGAAAATGGAATTGTCGAAAGGAGAAATCGCTCAATTATGAACATGGTTCGTAGCATGTTGAAAGGGAAGAACTTGCCAAAGGAACTATGAGGAGAAGCGGTTTCTGCAATAGCCTAGTTGTTGAATAAGTGCCCTACTAAGAAGCTTGACAAAGTTACACCGAAGAGGTATGATCCGCCACAAACCGAATTTAACACATTTGAGAGTATTCGGTTCGATTGCAAATAGGCATATTTCGGGTCAACTTCAAAAAAAGTTGGATGATAAAAGTGAGGTAATGATTCTTGTCGATATCACCCTATTGGACGCTACAAACTGTTTGATGTGAGTAGCAAGAAGATTGTGATCAGTCGAGATGTGGTAGTGGATGAGCTAAAGTCTCGACATCGAAAAATTGTTTCAGAGCGAAACCGTTCTCAACCGGGAACCTTCTCACGCGAAAATTGCAGTCTGGGAGTCTTGGAATTGAATTTCTGGATGCAGAAACTGGTTCCCCTAATCCTGGAAACTGGTTTCCACCAGAAAACACAGAAAATCGGCAACAACAGCAAAATGTAGAGGCTGTTCCGAATCCGGTTGAAGATGGGAATGGTGAGTCCAATAGAAAACCGACAAGACGCAGAGGTCTACCTCAACGGCTCCAAGATTGTGAAGTGTTCCATGATAATGAGATTAACAATTATGGTGATCTCATTCATTTTGCGCTTATGGCCGAATCCGAACTGGTGAGTATGGAAGAGGCATTGAGCAATGCAAAGTGGGTGTGTGCGATGAAAGAAGAACTGAAATCCATTGAGAAAAACAGTACTTGGGAGATGTTTGATTTACCGGAAATAAAAAAGGAAATCGGAGTAAAGTGGGTCTATAAAGTGAAGGCAAATCCTAAAGGCGAGATTGTCAAGCATAAGGCTCGACTAGTAGCAAAAGGATTTTTGCAACGATAAGACATAGACTATGATGAGGTGTTTGCTCCGGTAGCTAGATTGGAGACCATACGACTGGTTATTGGTATCGCCAATAGCAAAAATTGGCAAATGTACCAAATGGATGTGAAATCCACATTTTTGAATGGTCCACTTGAGGAGGAAGTCTATGTAGAGCAGCCCCTCGGTTTTGTGATAGATAACCAAGAGGGAAGAGTCTACAAGCTGAGGAAAGCACTTATGGTTTGAAACAAGCACCTAGAGCCTAGAACAAACGCATAGATACTTTTCTTATTGAGGTTGACTTTAAGAAGTGTGTGTTCGAACATGGTGTTTATGTGAAGTCGGATACAAGCAAATGCGTGATTATACTTTTCTTATATATGGACGATCTTTTGATTACGGGCAAAAATGAGGAATTTATTTCCAAGTTTAAAGGTGAGCTTATGGAAGAGTTTGAGATGAGTGATCTTGGTATCATGACATACTTCTTTGGCATAGAGTTTCACAAGTCAAAATTGGGACTTCTCATGCACCAAAGAAAGTATGCTTGTGAGATATTGAAGAGGTGTGATATGGAGCATTGCAATTCTCCCAATTCACCTATGGAACCAAGGTTGCAGCTATCCAAGAAGGAGGAAAAGGGTGACGTTAATCCAACTCAATATAGAAGGTTGATTGGATCACTACGTTACTTATGCAATACGCGACCAGATTTGGCATATAGTGTCGGTATTTTGAGTAGATTCATGGAGAAACCAAAGGTGTCTCATTTGGCAGCGGTCAAGAGGATCCTTCGTTACATCAAAGGTACTCTTGGATGTGGAATTCTCTTTCCAGCGGCTAATGTGGACAGCATGTGCGAATTACTCAGTTATAGGGATTCTAATTGGTGTGGAGATAAAAATGATTGAAATTCTACAGCCGATTATGTGTATGTTCGGAGGATCTTCATTCTATTGGTGCTCTAAAAAGGGACTCGTGGTGACACTCTCTTCTTGTGAGGCCGAGTATATCGCAACATCTATGTGTGCATGTCAAGCCGTGTGGCTAGGACAACTTTGAGGTAAAAGTTGTCACACTCTTTGTTGGCAATCTCTCGGCTATTAATATTGCAAAGAATCCCATAGCACATGGGAGAAACAAGCATATAGAGATGAGGTTCCATTACTAGAGGGAGTTGGTGTGTGAAGAACAGCTGAAGCTAGATCATTGTCGAAGCGAAGAACAACTTGCAGATTTGTTGACTAAAGCGGTAACAAATGAAGTGTTCAAGAGGCTTGTGAAGAAATTGAGCTTGAGGATTGTGGAGCACTTGGCTTAAGGTGGTGTGTTGAAAGTATTGTATAAGTCAAATGTAGTTGGAGAGCTTCAGAAGCTGTATTGGAAAAACAGCTTATTTGAAAAGTTGTTCTGCATCAGAACATGAAAAGCTTCAGAACCGGTTTCTGCCGCGAAAAAACAGATTTCTGGTTTAGCAGTTAGTTCAGTTTTTTGTGTTTTGTTGTTATGCCTTGTATTAAGTTTGATGCCTATAGAAGGCACTCCCTCTTTTTGTAATATGTACATTGTGTATGCCATTTGTGAATAAACATTTTAATTTTCTCTCTCTCTCTCTCTCTCTCTCTCTCTCTCTCTCTCTCAACTTCATCTTC